>ML785016.1:527468-541971 GCA_009831015.1 Picea engelmannii
ACTAGCATAATTTAGACCTAGACCATAAATTTTCGTGTTGGGCAACATTTTATTAGGGAATTTGTTTTAAAAATTCTTATCATGTTATTCGTCCTAAGGTCATCTAGGTTCATTCATTTATCATTAACAAAGCAACGTGCCCTTCAGGACACACTAGGTGCTCCAAGGGTGCCACTTGCCTCATATATTCCCTTGCGTGACGTGCCCTTCAGGATGCACCACATGCTCCAAGGGTGCCACTCGCATCTTATGTTCCCTTGCACGACATTCCCTTTAGGACGCACCACGTGATCCAAGGGTGCCACTTGCCTCTTGACTAACTTGGTAGACATCAAAAACCCCTGGAGTCAATACTCTGCCAGGTGAACTTGTGGGAGACTGAGGGCCTATAAGGAATACGGCCCCCTCCTTATTGCATGCCCTTTAGAATCATCATGAGTGACTGTCGCAGTCTTCCCTCATGGCATCATGGGTCCTATCGAACTAGGTAAACGTTAACCTACAGTTCGAGCCACGACAGGAGTGCTAGTAGGCTGTGGCAGGGCTGTTGTCCACGCCTCTCCCTCAACATCTTTGGTAGTCGTGCATGACCCCTTTACTCCACATGTGAGTCTGGTTGTCAAGATATTCTCATCTTGCATAATCAACGAATCATGTTAGAATATATCCATATCATATAATCTAATCATATGCACTAATATCACAGTAAAACAATCAAACCCCAATGGTACACTCCCCGACTCGATCTGGATTCCAAGGGGTTCCATCGATGCCTCTGCATCCTTGAGGTCCAAAATCCTACACACTCAGTAAAACCAAGTCAATATCACCTGTCTATGTCAATGCAATAAAACAACATGTCATCAACCCATAACGCCTTATAATCAAAAGAAAATGTTTTAATAGCATAATAATTTGGATCACTTGTGAGCAAGTGTCCTCAAAGAATAAGTTCGCTCAATGTGCCAGAGCAGGATGTTACACCTTGACCTTCCATATACTGGAAATGTTCTTTATGGGCCCTTCGGTTCTATTTCAATGCTATAAATGGGCCATATCCAAGCTATGGAAAAAAGGAGAAAAATTCAACTTTGAGAGCAATGTTTCTCTGGAGAAATTATCCACTTGGTATTGAGTCTGCATCCCTTTGTCCTTTTAATTCTAAACACATTGTTCATCCCCCAAGATCTTCACTATTTGATGGAGAACCTCATCATCTCTCTTATATGAGCTTACCTTTGGTGGAGGATTGAAGTGGTGGACGCCCATCTTGAAGGGACTTAGTTTATCGGTTTTGAATGTTTCAACATGAAATTTTTTCATATATACACTTATGTTGATTATATTTTAATAGAAATACTCTTTTCTCGTCCAATTAATGTTTGCAAATATTTGAATTGTTATTCCATGGGCGTATTTGTTATGAATATTGATGGATTATGCTATTATATGTGGCAACTTTATATATTATCACCATATGATTGCGTATCTTGGTTGTTGAGGACAAGTTGCAGGTATATAGCTTTGAGTCAAGTGCTCAACAATGGACTTCATCAAAAGTCTGGACGAGGTAGGCTCTTTATATTTTATTGTTATCATATTTGTTTATATATCATACTTGATATTAGAGTTCATTTCTATAGTCATTTCCATCTGTTGTGGTTTACCCCATGCCATAGAGTCATTTTCCCCGTAATAGAATTGGCGACCATACTAGGGAGGGAATATTGTTTTCATGGTTCGAAGTGTTTTTCTCCTTCGATTTCTCTCGTTATGTTGAGTTTCTTGTCGTCTAATTGCTTGACAACCTATTTTCATTTTGAATCTGAATTTCTTGGCCTTATCCTTAACCTGTCAGTGTTTTAATACATATAGGTGGGTTTTCCCTTGACAACCACATACATACATGAGTTTTCGTTCTATAGGGAGAGTACATATGTGAGTTGTCGTTCTATAGGGAGAGTACATATGTGAGTTGTCGTTCTATAGGGAGTGTACATACATGGTTTTCTCCTGAACAGTCCCATACATCATCTGTTTTTTCTTGATTACTGAGTTTGATGTTTGTTGGGTAAGTTTTGATGGTTGTTGATTCTTCTTAGGTCTTTTTCATAATTGTTAAGTGCCTCCAGGGTGATAGGAAACCTTTCTTTGGTTGAATTTTCAAGCGGTTTTTCTTTGTCATCATCTTTTTCATTGGTTGTCCTTACATCTCAAGTTAGGTGTTTGCTTCTTGATATTCTACTTGGTTTGTCATTGTTTGCGTACAATAGGATCTTTATATCAAGCTCTTGTTCAATCCTTGCATTTTCATTGTTTTATATTGAAAATACAATAAATATATATACATTTTGCATTGTTGGAATTTGATCTTTTGGGTTCTTAACGTTGATCTTAGTACATGTATAGAAATATTGCATCTTATTTGAAATTGTAGAATTGAATTGAAAGTTTCATTTTGAAAATCTTATCATTTATTGGGAATTGAAGTTAGGTTTTTGCATTATATTCATATTCATTTTTTTTACTTGTTGAGTCATAAAATCATTAGTTTCACGACTGCACCTTTTGAGTAAACAAAACCACTAAAAATAACACTCATAAATTTAAAATTCATTAGAAACGATTTTATTTTTCAAGGTGCACAAACTAGCTTAAGCTTTAGAGCCTTGGAATATGATTTTGTGAGTAAAATTCTCCATGCCTATTAAACTCAACATATGTTTCTGACTAAGGGAGTGGTGAAATCCATTGTATAATTGGTGACGTTAGGAGGATCCACTCACACTAGAGTTAAGCATGAGGTTGCGCGAAGTTGGTTGAGGAGATATCCCTCCAATACCTTATTAATGGCATAGATATTTCTGGGAATCTATTCGTATATGGGGGTCTTGATAGTACCTTTACCTTTGTGAGAGGTGGTGCTTTTGATATTTTGGGCTTTGATAACCTACCCATAAGGTGGACCTAGCTTAAAATTTTTCACCTGGGCATTGGTTATATCGTGGTGGCTTAGTTGCTTGACATAGGTAGCCACATAGGTTACTTGCAGGGGTTATTCTGTAGGTACCCTATGTTAGATAAGGGTAGGACAACACATAACCTTTATGGATTATTACCTCTCTGAGGGATCTAACTGACCATTGTTAAGCCCATGAGGGCCCTTATAATTGATTCTGATACCTACGATATTTTGAAGGGAGTCTCAGGAACCTCTTGGACGAGGCATACCTACTTTAGGTAGGGATGACCCTTTCAACTGCTTTATCTTATTTGTGTGAATTTTGGCCTTTTGTTTATTTTGGTGTTCTCTTTGATTATTAGTTGGCCTTAGAATTTATTTTTATATATCTCAAGTCTTGAGTCATCATGGAGCCAGACTAGCTTCCTGACAGGTCTGGATGTTTGTTAAAGTTACCACCGGATATTGAGTCTTTTCCTTATAAAAGGCGTAAAGTTATCAAACCTGGTACACACACCTCCACCTACCAGACTTATGGTCATACAAGTATGATGAATGAGTCAAGTCATAAAGATATTAGGAGTCCTTCAACTCCCATAACTACTATAGTTTATGGTACTCCTTCGACGCCTTCAACCACCATGGTTGTAGTGCCAGAGGTTCCCTTCATCACTCTTGTTCGACCTATATTTCATACTCAACCTATACTCACGAACCCTTTTGGGCCTCCTTTTCATTCATCGGGCTACAATACTCAGTCTGTCCTTATGGCCTCTAGCCCTTTTTCTTATGGTATGTTGAATTTCACATCGCAATTTTCATCCTCCATTCCAATGTCTAATACAAATACTAGTGTTGGACTTGGTTGCATCACTCCTCCACATATTACATTCTAATTTGGTGGTTCTCATATTCCCCAGACGACTCCTATGGCTGGAATCCTACCTCCTTTTCACCCCGGGTCTAATGTTGGTCTTAATTCTTCTGGATGGAGTAGTCAACTAGGTGGACAAGTTGTTGCTTATGTTCCATTCTTTACACCTACCTCCATACACCAATTCTGACCAACATGTTTGGCATGAAAAATCCACGTCTATCCTCCCGATTCCCACCTAGAGGAGGTTAGTTTCACACTTTGGGAAACCCCCAACCTAGAGCTTCTCTGGCTGGGGGAAATATTTACAATCCTGATCATAAAATTCCTACTATAATGGTGCCCAACCAACCCTTTATGAATTAGTTTAGAGGGGGGTTTTATAATCTTGGATAGGGACATGGTGCATACTAAAACCCTGTATGGGTTGTGATTCCACAACAACAATCTTTCCCGGGAGCTTGGGGCCAGATGTTGTAACCCCATCTCCCTTTTTTGTCCATGCTCAATTTTCCAGACTTGTCAAGATTAATGAATGACCATGTGCGTCATGACCCTACATGGCCCCCCATCCCCACCAATCTTCCTTCCGATATTCTAAAATTTGAGAGCAATAATGGTGAGGATCCTAGAGATCACGTCACTACTTTTCATCTTTGGTTCTGTTCTAATTCGCTTAACAAAATTTCTATTCATTTAATATTGTTTCAACACACCCTCACAAGGTCACAAAAAAATGGCACATAGAGCTAACAAGGGGGAATACAAAACTTTTAATCAGATGGTTTTAGTCTTCCTCAACCACTTCCAATTGTCGATTCATTACAATTTCGACATAAAAATTTTGTCGGCCTTTCGCTAGGAAAAAGCTTCCAATATATTGGATCACATCCAAGAGTGGAGTAGATGGAAGAGGTTGATAAAGGCCTACATTCCTCCATAGTTCCTATTGGAATGGTCCCTTAAGTCTCTACAACCTTATATTTCGAAGGATGTTTCTACAGACAGAGTTAAATCCGAGGAAGAAGTTATTTTTAAATCCCAAAAGTTAGATATTATATATGCTCATTCTGGATGTTATAGAAAATTCTTCCTGACGCACTGAGGTCAAGCTACGACCCTAGAAAAAATCTTGGGCTTCATGTCAATGGAATTATAGGCTATGAAAATGTTAAATCTATAGACTTGGTGACAAGCGAGTTGAAAGAGTTGTCTCTAAACTAGTTTGTATGAGGGAAATCTTTGTTCGTTTCCTCCACTCCCACTTAGTCGACAGATGTACATTCTGTGCAATCGTCAACCAACCCGAATGGTAACCAACAACTAGGAGGGAATAAAAGGAAAGGATGTGGTAACAATCATAAGGACGGGAGGAATAAGAATAATAATAAACCTAAGGAAAACATTAACAAATAAAATCAAACAATAATGTTGGTGAGGGAAAGAAAGAAAGGTGAAAGATGAAGCTTCCTTGCAAGATTTGTACTGATGATCACCTTACCCACTTGTTCCCCAAACTCACAGAAGCTACAATTCTTTCATATCTACCACTCGTTTTGCTGACTAATCCATTTATGCATAATCAAGAAATGGTCTGGAGCTCCTCTAATGACGTAAATGCGGTGATTAGAAGTAAAAACCCACTGGCACAATAAGGTGACCATATATGCATCAATATGGTCAAGTGTAGATTAATGTAGCCACTAGGTCTCGTGATTACAGTTCTTCACAAGTTGTCCCATGTCTAGAGTCTCTCCCTCCTCCAGAGATGCCTTTACAGATCGAAAAACTAGAGCCTCCACCTTGTACTCTGAAAGGAGTACTCAAATTCTCTACCCACAACCCTAATGCTAGATTTTCCCATAATTAATCTATTGTTGAGGATATGGGTTAAACCCCTTGGGCGATTTCGACTATGGAGGTACTCCAGACGTGTCCTTCACAGAGGAATGCATTGTTATTTGTGTTAGGATATCTAGACCCCTATGGCTCTAAGTTTATCAAGTTTGATGTCATGGATGTGAATCCTCGCTTGACTTACCATGTGGCCTTTCAAATCCACGTGTATTACTCAAAGTATACCATCAAACATACTATTATTGATCACCTTCATTTCTCCATGAAATGGAATGCCTTCAAATCAAATGGACGTGATTTAATTGTGATCTAATCCAACAATCATATATGGTCCTTGGAACTCCCCATTAGGACTCCTATTAGGCTGTAACACACTGAAATCAGACTCCTACAAACTACCTCTTCTTTCAGACTTCTAGCATCTAACTATATCTGCCATCGATAGTTCAATATATATAGTCACCATTTCTTAACCTTATCTTTCACTAATCCAGTTTTTCGTCACATGACTTATATGTGTTTTCCACAAGTCACATTCACATTCATGGATCCAATTGTCACATTTTCACTTCACGATCGTGGATGTCGATTTCCATGTATCTTTTCCTTTGCCACATGTCTCTCTACTAGCCATTGACCTAGATTACTATGAATAGATATTAGCCATTAATCTAAGATATGTTGAATTGATCTTAGTCGTTGATCGACACTACCCCGAATTAATCCTAACTATCGGTTAGACTTATACTTTGATCCCTTCAAACCTTTGAATTCCCTCTCTAATCTTGTCACCTGGAGTCCTTGATGACCATTGATCTCCTCACACTGAGATACAATTATCATCCTTGATTTTCTTACTCTAAGGTGTAATAAGGACCATTGACCTCTTATGTCTTTCGATCAATCTAATCATTGATCGAAACTACTCATTGGAGTTACTTCTAGTCAGGCACTCCAAATACAATAACTATGAAATACGTTCTCCATCACATCGGACTTTGAGCGAAGAACACACCTTGGCCTTCTATATAGATATATATTCACCTGAGATATAATATCATCCATTTATAAAACACCGTAGATTCACCATAATATTCGTTCTAATGGCTCTTATGTGATTATCCCGATTAATCAACGATTTTGGTGTATCCATGATACAAAACAGTGTGGATAGGTGATCCTTATGTCATCAATGATCAATATTGTTTCTTGGTCGCACTTTCTTGTACAATATAATGGTCAATATGAATCTTGATAGGGATCTAATAGCTCTTATCTCTTGACATTTCAAAATGGGTTAATTTATGATCTTTAAAGGGTTTAACCTTGTTCCAACTTGCACACACAAATTGGGAAGGGTATTCTTCACTGTTAAAATATTAAAATCTATGACACTAAAATTCACATAGATTTAATTACTCAGAATGATGAACAGAGGTCACCAATATAAAGTTCCATGTGACACTCAAAATAGAGCGGTTCCATCACTTAATTTTACATATATTTTACATTTTCTTTACATAAGTCCTCTCTCCTCTAATATTCTTTCATAATCTCACTCTCTAGCCTAATTTCCTCACTGGATGGCCAACACCTATACACCCTTTGGATTACAACATTTAAACAAAAGAATATAAAACCATAATCAGTTTCATATTATGAAAACTCTCACACAAGTCCCTAGGATCCTTCAGATCCTCAATATTCTCAACAACAATTCCTAGGATATCTCTAGACATACAAAATCCTCATCATATATTAATATCAACCTAAGTCCTCAAAAATCTCGAGAAAAAACTCAATTACATATATTCCAACTGAACTAATTCAATCTTCTAGAATTCCAACAAAGCATAGGAATTGACAAATAATTAAGAATTAGGGAACCCACTCCCTTAGTAAAATAAAGACCCCCTAGGCCTAGTCAAATGTGATTGACTTTGAAGGAAAAAGGATCCTACATCAAATATACTCCTTTATATTTCGTGTATGTGTTAAATAAATTAATAAATTTAGCTATATGTTATTTCAAATGAACATGAACAACAAAGACTTAAATCTACTCAATCATGAAGACAATATAAGTTGAAAATCAAATCTACAAGTACACANTAATGAACTACAAGTACATACCACAACTTTATCACAAATCTATTATAGTTCAATCTCTCAAAATCATAGCTGGAGAAATCACAAGAAACCCTAGCCACAAACTAATCTTATCTAGGAATTACTCCCAACCATAGTTGGTCACTCCAACAAATATATTGAACATAATAACATCAACACTAATAGGTCCTCCTTGGAATATATTCCAAGTTTGTATCACATAAGCTCTCCACACTAACACTCTTATATTCCTTAGAATTTAATAAACCTAGCCATATTTCATCACATGTTTACATGGAAAGACAAAATTAATTATAACCTCCAAGTATATATGTCCATCCTAGGGTTTGATTCCTCAAACCCTAGGTATTCAACTATTGCATCAATGCAAGCAACAAGAATTCCATTGAACATCAAGAATACAATAACTAAGTCTTTTTCCAAGAAATACATTGCATTGAGATAATTATTCATCAAGCTATGATCTCCATGATATTTCCCTAGCCTCCATGAATCCCACAAGAACAAGGCTCTGAAATCATGCAATGTGTTAGCTAGATTGCCAAAATTTAATTTTTGTAAAATTATTTTAATAAAATAATTAATTAAAGGTTTATTTTAATTTCACACCTTCTTCCTAGTAAGATGCTTTAACATTCCCTTGAAATTTTCAACACTTTTCTATTTTTCATATTATTTTCCATTTTTAGAAATAAAAAATATTTAACTACATATAAAAGAATATTTTCAGCTCGTCTTCCATTTACAAATATAGTTTATATTTAGCCACACATCACAACTTTTTTTTAATTAGGATAGTTTTAATATTGGATATTGTAATACCCCAGGTTGATCCCCAGTTCTAACATATATATAGGTTGGTGAGCCAAGATACTTTGGGCCAGAGTGCCTTTGTAAATATTTTTTGAGTCTCGAGTGTCTATGTGATTATTAGGCCAGAGAGTCTATATTGCTAAAAGGCTAGTGTTCCTATATTGTAATTTTAATCATACTAACATATTAATAAAATCACACCACTATTGTAGACTAACCAGACAAAATATTAAGGGAGATAAACTCCACTACAAAGGGAAAGGGAGGTTAAGAGTCTAGGAAAGAGGGATAAGCAGAGGAGGCTTAATCCCAATGGGATACTATATTAATATTTCTTAAAGGAAAAGTTATGGATATATATTTATCCTTGGTTCCTAAAAGAGGGGAATGGAATCTCTAAGTGGGTTCAAATAAGGATCATAAGGTGACAAGTGTCATTGTATGCACTTGAAAATATATTGTGGGAACTTAGTGTAATTTCCCATATTGTCCATCATTCTTTCATCATTATTTTTGAAAGGAAGGGAACAAATTCTACAATAGATACCTTGCATCCATCTACCATTGGTACCTAGTGGTTATTCCTCATGGTACATGTACTTTGAAGCTGGGTATCTTCCTCTAATAAGTTTTTCTTGCAAGTTGATCTAAATAAGAGGCTTGTCAGACATGTGTGTGGTTGAAGATGTGGGTTATCAGGCTCATACACATTCTCTGCAGGTGAAAGAAATGTTATTGAATAGGCGGGTTATCACTCCCATGAGCATTCTCTCCAGGTGAGAGAAGTGTTGTTGAAGAAGTAAGTTCTCAGGCCCTTAATCATTCTCTCGAGGTAAGCGATTTGTTGGGAATTGTTTTGCCAAGGTGCCAAGTTGTAGCTATAGGGCTTTGAGACTTCCTATCTATCTTGTTGTTGAAGACTCGTAAGGGAAGTGGGGAAACCAAAGGCCTCTTTAGCAGAGAAGCGACATACTTCCTGGGGTGGGACAGACATGTGGGGAATGAGAGACTGTAGGCTGGATATTAAAATTGGCTCATGAATTGGAATATTGATGCTACTAAGAGACCTTTCGCATGTGGATTTTAAGCCCTAGCTTGGGGGTGACATCTTACTGGCTTATGTGGAGTAGATTCTAAGGATGGGAGGAAATCCGTAGGTCTGGATGTAGTTGGTGGCTATTTATATAAGATAAGTCTTGTTCACCAAGTGTTTGTTTTAACTAGAACATGAATAATTCTGTGTTCATGTGTTTAGTATATGTTGTGTTATTTATATTTCAATATAGTATTATTTAAATGATACGTGGACTATAATTATGCATTCTCTGCCATGTTAATTTTTGTTGGAATTATGTATCTTTATTATGGTTTTCGTGAATATGTTGCATATGTATTATGTATCTATTTTTCATAACTATTGTACATAAGTAGCACATTTCAAGGAGTTGAATTGGTATTGAAGTTGTAATTTTATTTTGGTTTTTCTTATAAAATGTGGTGAATACCTGCACAAAAGATATAGCTAGCAAAAGAACATACACCTTGCAAAGGTGAGAAGAAGAGAGAAAAATTGGAGAGAAAGAATGATAAATTGTATTAATCATATTCCACACTCAAAGAGTGAATAATTTAAAATAGATATATGCTACATGAGTAACTAATGTTCCATAGTAGTCATCTAGATATATCTAGACACTCACTGACAGATAATAGAGTGAACTTCCACCTAGTCCTAGTTAACTGATACATGCAATAATCAGCTAATTAAGTCACACATGTGGAAGTAAGATAAACACATGCCATTGTTGGTGATAAAACCGAGGTTTTCATGCATGATTGAATTCCATTAGTTTAAATGAGTGTAACTGAATTTGAACTGAATACAAGAACCCTATTTTTTATGGGAATATTCTATAGAGAGAATATTCTCAGTTGAGGAAGAATTCTCAACATAGGACTATCAAACTTAGGAAAATAATTCTAGGTGACCATGTAATATCTCCAACAACCCCCCTGCAAACTACTAGAGTGTACATGATGAATGGGTCCCGACAACAGATATCATGTTAGGTACGCATTGTAAAATGCATCTAAAATGTTAACAACCAAATATCAATATAGCATAGAAAAACCTCAGAATAAGTACTCAACGCCTTGAAAAAGAGATAAATTCATATAATAAGCCTCTTCGAGGGGGCAACCTCCTTATGCCCACATAAATGTACAATTACAAGATGATTCAAATTGAAAATGTCTCCTTGGTATATATAGGAGACTAGGAGGTATAATTACAACTAATGGCCTAAAGATGACATAAATAAAATAACATTACTAATATAATATGCCCCAATTAAGGGGTAATGAGCCACTATTTAGGGCTTAACATGCCCCCCCCTTGAGACAAGTGTTGTCCGCAATGCTTGAGTAACTCTAGATGCTTCTATATAAAAGACTCATCTTCCCAAGTGGAATATTTAGCCAATAGTTTCCTCCATTTAATGAGATACTCTGAAATGGATCTATTCCTCAGCTGGCAAATTATTGTGTCAATGATGGCTTCAAGATGCAATATGATTTTTTCTTCCTCATCAAGTTCTGGAAATATAGTTTGTACTGGGATATTTTCACCTATAACCTTCTTTAAGAATGAAACATAGAAAACTGGGTGTACTCATGAAGATGCAGGCAACTCTAATTTGTATGCCATAGTGACAATCTTTTGCAACACCTTATAAGGGCCATAGTACTTTGGTGATAATTTATTATCCTTATTGGCTTGATTGAGGGACATCTGTTTGTATGGTTGTAGTCTTAAAAACACCCAATCCCCTACTTCAAAACTTCTTTCACTACGATGTTGATCTTCTTGTTGTTTCATATGATTATGTGCCATGGTCAGGTTGTCATTTGATATTTGGAGAACTTGTTGTTGATGCTCAATGTGATCTTCCTCTGCTTGAACCTTACATTTTTCTTTTAGAGAAGAAGTGATGGAAGGAGGGTGGTATCCATAGAGTGCCATAAATGGTAGCATTTTTGTTACAGTATGAAAGGAAGTGTTATACCACCATTCTACCAAGGGCTACCATCTGAACTATTGTGTTTGTTTATCAGAGAAAAAGCAACGAAGGTAGCCTTCCAAACATTTATTCACTATCTTGGTTTGTCCATTAGATTGAGGATGATAGGATGAGCTATGAGCCAATTGAGTACCCAAACAAGAAAATAATTATGTCCAAAAATGTCCAGTGAAGATGGGATCTCTGTCACTTACAATAATCTTTAGGCTACCATGTAGATTTTGAAGTGTCTCCATGAATGCGGTGGAAACTGTACTAGATTTGAAGGGATGTGACAGTGCACAAAAGTGTGCATACTTGGTCAATCTATCAACAATCACCATGATGACACTCTTTCCTTCAGACTTCGGTAACCCTGTGATGAAATCCATGGAAACCTCCTCCCAATGCTGACATGGGATGGCTAATGGTTGTAAAAGACCTAGGGTCTTAATTGTTTCCACCTTATTTTGTTGTCAAACCAAACATTCTGCCACAAACCTTTGAACATCATTTTTAAGGCCATCCCAAAAAAAATACTTCTTGACCCTATGGTAGGTTTTTAAAAATACCGAGTGCCCTCCTACTGGAGAGGTGTGCAATTCCAATAGTAGCTTTTGTTTGAGTTGGGATTTATTACATAAATATAAGAGATCTTTGTACCATAGTGAATCATTTTTTCCATGTAAATGTATCTGATGTACTGGAATCCTATTGTAGCCTTTGAATGAGAGTCAACACTTTTTCATCATTATTCCATTCATCCCTTGCTTCTATTATCCAATTGGGTTGGATGATCGAGATAGCACATAGAAAGGCCTCAACATCTTCATCCATCCTTGAGAGTGCATCTGCCACAACATTTTGCTTCCCTTTTTTATAGACGATTTCAAAATCATAATCCAATATCTTGGTTACCCATTTTTGTTGCTCTTTTGAAGATATTATTTATTCCAAGAAGTATTTAAGACTATCATGATCTGTTTTGACCTTGAAGTGCCTACCTATTAGGTAACGATGCCATTTCTTCAATGCATGTAGTATTTCCATCATTTCCTTCTCATAAATGGGTTTGTGTAAGTCCTTTCCTTTGAGTGGTTGACTTTCAAAAGCCAGGGGCCTTCCTTCTTGCATTAGGACAACACCAATTCCATTTCCTGAGGCATCACATTCCACAATAAAGGTTTTTGTTAAGTCTGGAGTGGTCAAGACAGGAGCTTTGCCCATCACCTCTTTAAGTTGTTCAAAAGATTTAGTTTCCTATGGAGTCCATGAAAATGCATCCTTCTTAGTTAGTGTCGTTAAAGGTGTTTCTATTCTTCCATAGTGTCGCACAAACTTGCGGTAGTAACCTGTCAAACCCAAAAATCCTCTAAGATTCTTTAATTTTTGGGGAATCGACCAGTCCATCATGGCCTTAATCTTGTTAGGGTCTACCTTGATACCTTCATGAGATACAATATGACCCAAATACTCTACCTCCTTCACTCCAAAGAAACATTTGGATGGTTTGGCATATACTTGTTTCTCCTTTAGTAGTTGTAGAACCTTCTCAACATGTTTCAGATGATCCTCCCAAGACTTGCTATAGATTAGTATATCATCAAAAAACACTAACACAAATTTTTGAAGGAAGGGCTTGAAAATGGAATTCATCAACCCTTGGAATGTGGAAGGTGCATTTGTAAGGCCAAAAGGCATGACCAAAAATTCATAATGGCCTTCATGAGTTCGGAATGTTGTTTTTGGGATATCTTCTTCCTTCATTCTAATCTGATGATACCTTGAACGAATATCCAACTTTGTGAAATAGATTGCTCCATGTAGTTCATCTAACAATTCATCAATGACAATAATGGGAAACTTATCTTTAATAGTGATCTTGTTGAGCTCTCTATAATCTGGACACATATGCCATGAGCCATCTTTCTTTAATACCATTACCACCGATGCAGAGTAAGAACATTGACTAGGTATAATAATGCCAACGTCTAACATTTATTCAACCATGCGTTCAATTTCACTCTTCTAGGCATAAGGGTATATGTATGGCCTGATGTTAGGAGGAACACTCCCAGGAATTACGTGAATATCATGATCATGATTTCGAGTGGGTGAAAGACCTTTGGGAATATCTTCAAATACTTTGGAATTCTTATCAATGATCCTTTGGAGATCTAAAGGAATAGATGGCTTAGATGTTTGAACATCTAGTGAGCATAGTTGTGAAATATCACCTTGATTCCCCTTTTTCAATAATTTTGTCATGCCATTAGAGCTTATCACCTTATCAAGTTTCCCTGTGATACCTCTTAACTCAATTTCTTTTCCTTCCAATGAAAATTTCATGAAAAGTTCTTGAAAATTAAAATCCACTGTTCCTAATGATTGTAACCGTTGGATTCCTAGTACAACATCAACACCACCCATGGGTATAGTGTTGGGTATGTGTTATATTCTTTGCACGAGTAGTAGTGTATATTTCCGGGACGACATATTTCCGGGACGACATATTTCCGAGACGACATATTACCGGGATGACATATTTCCGGGACCACATGATATTAGGTGGTTTTTCGACACATGGTTTTTTGTCGACGGTTTTTTATTTCCGGTTAAGGAATTAGGATTTTGGACTAATCCAGGTCATTGGGTTAGGGTTTTGGATGTCACTAGCTCCTATATGTATATTGTATTGTAAACAATGTAACACAATGTATGAATATAATATATGTTGGTTTTCCCAGTTTGGGTTTCCAGGTGAAAAATCTCTGTGTAATGTTTGTATTTGCCATTGTATATTTTCTG
>ML785016.1:545889-593763 GCA_009831015.1 Picea engelmannii
CAAAGAACCCTGCTTATCATTCAAAGACAAAGCACATTGATGTTCAATATCACTTTGTAAGAGACATGATTGAAGAAAAGAAAGTATCATTGATGAAGGTGGACACTTTGAAGAATGTTGCAGATTCATTAACAAAATCTATGCGCACTGAGAAGTTCTCTTGGTGTAGAGGATCCATGGGCATTGCTGCCCTGGATTGTTGACTATGTAACCCTGTAACCCACTATGTGCAAAGAAAACAATAAGTGGGAGAGTGTTGGGTATGTAGCAAACCCATTTTGGAACTCTGGGCTTACTTGCACTCTGATACCAATTTGTAGCACACCCATTTCAGAACTTTGGGCTTACTCGTGCTCTGATACCAATTTGTGGCACACCCATTTTGGAACTTTGGGCTTACTCGCGCTCTGATACCAATTTGTAGCACACCCATTTCTGAACTTTGGGCTTACTCTTGCTCTGATACCAATTTGTACACACCATTTGTATAAAGCTCATGCAGATATCATATATCCCATGCATTTAAACAAATAAACACATTTAACTCAGAGTAAAACATATCATTACTACTATGATTAATCAATCCATAGCATTCCATATTAATTCATATACACAGCGGAAAACATGATAACATTTACAGTAGAGACATGATAAAATGTGATAAAACATAGTTAGACACTTATCTTGTAACAATGGTGGGATCCACCATCCAAATGTAGGCCTTCCATGAACCTCCCAGCCTTAGACCGCACTACTCATCAACTCAGCAGTGGGTCACCCCCGAGCTAGTACTAAGCTCCACCCCAAGGCAAGGAATATAGGCTCAGGCTGAGGTTATAGGGAAAACAGTCACACACAACCACAAGGAAGGGATTCTCTCCAAGGAATCTCCCACGCTCACTACCCACAGACCCTCATTCCCCACATGCCTGTTCCACCCCAGGAGAATGCACCTTCTCTGTCACCTGGACAGTCCTTCGGCTGCCAATATCCCTTACCTTGGGTTACAGGAACAGACCGGACCGAAAGTCTCCGGGCTCTATGGCAGCTACAGGGTTCCTTCTAGGAGTTCTCTCCTTCCCCTGCGCACTCTCTCACCTGGAGGGAGTCACTGATAGGCCAACAAGCCTCACGTAGTCCAGTACTGTGTAGTCTCAACAATCCCATGGGAAAACAGAGACAGGATTTCCAAAAACTCGATTTGGCAATCACAGGATGGCTTCACAGTCACGGATTCAGAACAGGGAATGCTCACATAGGCTTGCTCAACTTTCCTGAACAAGCAAGACTCTTCCCCGAAATCAACATAGGCTTCTTGTAGGCTGGGGTTACACACACAGGATTTCTCAGAATCAGACACAGACATTCGAGTCACAGGGTCTCACGAAGGTTCTCTACAAGAGTCAGGTTAGTCATACTGCTCAGAGCTCCGTACATGTTCAGACAATCCGGTGGAATGGAATGGAACCTTCTCACGGCTCACCCTGAATGTTTTATTCTCATGCACTAGGGTTGACACTTGTCACCCATGGAACTGCATGCGTTCCACTAGCACAAGTTCCTCCCAGCACTTGGGAATTCATGTGTCCTTCCAAAAGGACTTAGGATAAAAACATATGTTGCACATATCTTTTGGAATAATATTAAAATATTATTCCCAGGCGTAAGCCCCCCTAGGCTTAGCCCCTAGGCTCAACACTTAGCCCCTTTCCCACCTTCCATCCCCTAATTCCTTTCCCACTCTGTGGATGCTCAGTCCCCCTTCACTCATTCATCATGGTCGGTCTGCACCTGGTGGTGTTTATATTTTATTAAGTGTTTTGCATGATTACATATACAACAACAGGCTCTTGGCCTTCAACACTCAGGCTCCCTGGCCTAACAACACATAAGCCTCCAAATTATGAAAACTTGGCTCACCAGCCTATAAAACATAATTACAATTCCTTTCCAAACATGGTTTACAATGGGGCTCGGCCTTGGGGACACTACAATCCCCCTCCCCTTATTTTTTCACTGTCCTCAGTGCAACTTACAGTGTCTCTGCAAGCCTTTCAAAATTTTCAAAAAGATGTGGGTACTCTGCCCGCATAACCTCTTCATGCTCCCATGTCACGTCCTCAGGACTGTACTAGGTCCACTGGACCTTTACAAGCACTATAACTCGATTTCGGAGTTGTTTGCTTTTCCTGTCCAATATGTGCACAGGATGCACTTGCAGGACACCTTCAGGTTCCACCTGAATCACAGTCCAATCGATAATATGATTAACATCAGGTACATATTTCTTAAGAAGTGAAACATGAAACACATTATGTACAGTCATAGATGCATGTAATGCAAGCATGTANTGGCACAACTTCCCAGCCTCAGGGAACTCCTGTTAGTTTTTACTTTCAGGAAAACATGGTCACCCACTTTGAATTCTCTATGGGTTCTGTTACTATCAGCGTAACTTTTCTGCCTGTCCTGGGCAGCTTTTAGATTATGTTTAATTTTTATCATTTGATCTTCCATCTCCTTGAAAATTTCAGGCCCAACTACTACTCTGTCAGCTGGATTATCCCAGCTCATTGGAGTGTTGCACTTTCTTCAATAAAGCGCTTCGAATGGGCTCATCTTCAATGATGCATGATACCCATTATTGTAGGCGAATTCTACCAAATGCAGGTAGTCTTCCCACCATGATGGTTTATCCATCACATACATTCTCAGCATGTCTTTTATTACTCTGTTTACTCTCTCTGTCTGTCCATCAGACTCGGGATGATATGTTGTGCTAAAGTTCATATTTGTTCTGAATCCTTTGAACCGTCCTTTCCTGAAATTCGAAGTGAATTTCGGGTCTCTATCAGACACAATTGTCTTAGGAATTCCATGCAAGCATGCAACTTCTTTTAGGAAAATGTCAGCAACATCTGCTGCTCTGTGGATGGTTTTCAGTGGAATAAAATGGGCATCTTTAGTAATCTTGTCCACTACCACCATGATTAAATCATGCTTCTTGCTTGTTCTGGGCAATCCTGTGATAAAATCCATTGTTACCACGTCCCATTTCCATTCAGGAATAGGTAAAGGCTGCAGCAACCCTGTTGGGTGCCTATGCTCAGCCTTAACCTTTTTTCACTCCATACATCTGGCGATGTATTCAACGATTTCTTTCTTCAAACCTAGCCAAAAATAATGGCTTTTGACTACTGCCATAGTCTTATGATATCCAGGATGTCCAGCATAAGCCACGTTATGCATCTCCTTTAGAATTGCCAGCTTCAATTCTCGTACATTGGGTACATACACTCTGTTTTTATACAGAAGTAAACCATTAGTTCCCAAAGTGTAACTTTCCTTGGTCTGTGGTCTCTCACGTTGCTGTAGCTTTGCTACAAGATTTTTGTACTACAAATCAACATTTGCAGCTTCCAAAATTTTGTCTTTCATCTCAGTCTGGTACATGCTAATGGCTATATCATGTAATTCGTGCACTTTTCTACTGAGTGAATCAGCCACCTTATTTTCTTTCCCTTTGATATGCTTGATATCAAAGTCATATTCGCACAGAAACTCCAACCATCTGATTTGCCTGGCATTTAAGGTCGACTGATCAAATAAATACTTCAGACCGTTATGATCTGTTCTCAACTCGAATCTCTTGCCCATGAGGTAATGTCTGCATTTCCTCAAAGCATGGATGATTGCTGCCAACTCTAAATCGTGAGTGGCATAGTTCTTCTCATGTTCCTTTAACTTTCGGGATTCATAACAAACTACAAATCCCTCTTGGATGAGAACTCCTCCCAGCCCCTCCTTGCATGCATCTGTGCACACTACATAATCCTTGTTTGGATCTGCAATATTTAGGATTGGAGCACTGGTTAGCAGCTGCTTTAATCGCTAGAAGCTTCTCTCACATTATTCAGTCCACTGGAACTTATTTCCCTTCCTTTGTAAGGAAGTGATAGAATGAGCTATCCTTGAGAATCTGGCTATAAACCTCCTATAGTAGCCTGCCAGACCCATAAAAGATCTAACTTCTGCCACATTTCTTGGTGCTGGCCATTCTCGAATGGCCTGTACCTTCTCAAGATCCACAGTGATCCCTTCTTTAGATATTATATGTCCCAAGTAATAGATTTGCCTTTGATAGAAAGAGCACTTGCTCAGTTTTGCATACATCTGGTGTTCTCTCAACACCTGCAACACCATTCTCAAGTGTTTCTCATGTTCTTCCTCTGTCTTGGAATACACAAAGATGTCATCCAGGAAGACTATGTCAAACTTGTCCAAATAATTTTTGAACACTCCATTCATTAATCACATGAAAACAGCAGGTGCATTTGTCAGTCCAAATGGCACCACTGTGAATTCATAATGACCGTACCTTGTTCTAAAGGTGGTATTGCCAATGTCCTCATCCTTTATTCTCACTTGGTGATATCCAGATCTGAGATCTATTTTTGAAAATATTTTCGCATCCTTCAACTGATCAAAAAGATCATCAATCCTTGGCAGAGGATACTTGTTCTTGACAGTGACCTTATTCAACTGTCAAAAATCAATGCATAGCCTCAACATCCCATCTTTCTTCTTCATGAATAGGACTGGGGCTCCCCATGGTGACACACTGGGGTAAATGTAACCTTTCTTTAGTAGCTCTTCGAGCTGCAATTGCAACTCTTTCAGCTCTGGCGTACTCATTCTATAAGGAGATTTCGAAACTGGAGTTGTTCCAGGGATCAAATTTATAGAAAAATCGATGTCCCTCCTCGAAGGTAGTCCAGGTACCTCCTGAAATATGTCCTTGAACTCCTTGAGTATTCCATGATCTTCCAGATTCGATACTACATCTTGAGATGCTTCTTCCACCCAAGTTGCATATAATTGACAGCCTTTCCGGTAACATTTCTTCAGCTGCATGGCTGAGATTTCCCTCACAGCCACGGATCTGGGAATTCCTTGGACTGTTACCTAATTTCCATCTTCATTCATGCATGCAAACCTCTTGTTATGACAATCTAGAAGGGCATGGTGCTGGACCAACCAGTCCATCCCAATTAAGAAATCATATTAGCCTAAAGGCAGAATGTTCAATTCAGCCTTAGTGCTCATTCCTTTCATGTCCACTGAACAAGACTTAACCAATTCAGTGACCTTCCTCTTGGTCCCTGTGGCGAACTGCACTAACCAAGAATTCTCATGTTTGCTTCTCATTAGATGCAAACTATCCACCACTCTAGGATCTACATAACTATGGCTAGCCCATGAATCAATTAAAATAACAAGTGGTCGGTTGTTGATCGTACCTTCCACTTCAATCATGTGCGACTGAAATTCTTCTTGCTTATTGTCGAGGGCTGCGTAGATCCTCGACATTCTACTGCCCATATCCTCCACTATTTCAACTTGTTGAACAGTATGGATATTTCTTGCTTTGTCTTTTCTGTGGGGGCAGTCTCTGTACCTATGATTTCCTTTACAGCCCCAACACTCTATAGGTGGAGGCCTTGGCATCTACTCACTCCATTCAACCTTCCTAGGCTCTTTAAAATATGACTGTCCCCAAGGACTGTTTCTGAAAAAGGAAGGCCTGCTTCCCTTCTGCCTCTGTTCCTTCTTAAATTTCCTCCGATCATCCCAGACCTTCCGAAGGATAGGAATTTCTCCTTGTTGTTCATACAAGCATTTCACTTTTCTGATGGTCTCTTCCATGGTCTTAGGATCGTCTTATTGAATCTTGTCACTCATGGAGGGTGGCAGTCCACTCATATACCTCTAAATTTTAACATCTTCGTCCTTGATGAATGGAACATACTTCAGTAGTTCCAGAAAATTTTGTTCATACTCATCAATGGTCATACTGCCCAACTTGAGTTCAAAGAACTCCTTCATCTTTTTGTCATAGTATCTTTTAGTCAGGTATTTCTTCTCGAAATACCTCTTAAACTCCTTCCACATGACCTCTTTCTCTCTGATGTGCTGCACCTTTACAAACTGATCCCACCACATGGATGCTTTTCCTTTCAGTTGGTACATTGCAATTCTTCCTTCTACATGGGCAGAATAATTCTACAGTTGGAAGTATTTATTCATGCCAAGCAACCAGGTCTCGGCATATTCCTCCTTCTTATGTTCTCCATCGAATGTTGGAGGCTTAATATTGTTCATCTCTCCTTTCAATTCCTCCTTTCCAGATTTTTGATGTTTTCTGGTAGGGGATGGTCTTGAACTACTGTGTGTCTTCCTGTCAGAATGTCTTTGGGAGCAACTAAAATGTCGGCTACCGCTCCTTGACCTTATTCTTCTTTCATGGGTTTTGTGACTCTCCATCGTACTTGAGTCTCTTCCCTTCTCGAGTTTCTTCTCTATTATTTCCAGGCTCTTCAAAAATTTTAAGTTTAATGCACCCTGTCGATCCCTGACTTTCATGAGCTTTCGGCTATCAGCTCGGCGAGCCTGGGCCTCTCTTTACAATCCTTCAATGATTTTCATTATGTGTCCTTCCTTATCCTTCTCTTTTCCATGCCCATTGGAGTTCGATCCTTTGATTCCCAGGTTAACATTCTTTCCTTCCTGTTCGTCTTCTATTTTGGGGGCAATCTACACCTTTCCCCACTCCATACTCATTCGTTGGTTAACTGGAGTCCTGACCTCCGTTGAACTCTGCACATGCACTGTGTAAATAAAATCGTAGTTTATCAGGCCATTAAACCTTCAAGAACAATTTTCAACATTTATAACTAATACCAACAAGAACAAAAGACATTTCAATTCCAATGGGTTTTCTGAGCTCTCGTTCGTCTCTGCAATTTTCATGTTTTCGAAGCTTTCATTTTCGGCACTTCGGGATTTCGGAACTTCGGGTTTTTGTACCTCGGGACTTTAGGTTTCGGAGTCTCGGTACTAGAGAACTCCTGTTTAACTCTCCTTTCCAACCCCCGACTTTCGAAATTATGTTTTACCTTATTCTTCATGTCTACAGCACAACTGTCGCCCTTTACCAAAGTGGTGCGTGGCACATTTCAGAGGATTCTCATCACGTTTAGTGACATCATTAGGGTCCCACCACTATCACTTCTCTTTTCGACCCTCTGACACGTGGTACATCTCCATGTGTCCACATCCATTCCTAGAAAAATCCAACGGTCAGATCTTTCTCACATCGGACGGTCGTTAAAGACCCGGAGATTCCCCAGGAATCTCGTCCATTCATCGAGACTTAGCCACATGCTAACGTCTCGATAGTATGGTCAGGATTTATCACAACGAGAGTCCGAGTTATTTGTCAACAGAACTCCCGAATCCCCGATTTTCCAAAACGGGTAATCTCTCAACACGTGGCCATCTCAAATCGGACGGCCCACGACTGCTCCAGGGTTTCCACCATGGAAAGTGTCGATCCTTTCGGGGTTTTGGGCTTCCAAATGCCGATGTGCTCTAATTCCCGTTAGCCCTCCTGGATAGACTCGTGGTTCACACAACCTCCCCTTATATGACCACAGTCATACCTCCTATTGGGGTTTCGAACTTTCCAATGTCGAAACACATATGTCCTCAAGATTCGCAAAACGTCGAACCCCAATATGTCGATGGGCTCCCGATCTTGCCCATGTGTCTCAACTAATAGACGACTTAGATCGATCCTAGGACTTTTACCATGAAAATTCCTGACCTCCTTCGTGACTCCTGATATCACGATTATCGATTTCCCAAAATGGGAAATCTCACGATACGTGTCCTCCTTCTTTCGGACGGTCTAGATCTATTTCGAAGCTTTCGCCCCTAGTCTCTGAGGTTTAACCTTCGGACATCTCCCGACAGATCCTACGGTTGATGGGTTTTCCGGCCGATATCTGATGGCTTAGACAGTTCCTAACCAATTCGGAATTTCACATATCACGATTTCCACATTCCTGTGTATTTCAAAAGGAATTTTAATTCCTATGCACATTTTTCCAGATCTGATGGTCACGAGGGCTCGCCTTCCCTCCCGAACAGATCTTATGGTTCTAACACCATTGGTGTAGATACCTGTCTCCCTGTGGCTATAGACTACACCCGCTGCAGTTTCACTCACCGCTATACTTCCAGAGCTCGTAAGCATGGTCAAGCAACTACTTGACACTCCAGAACAAACCAAGGTCCAAAATTGGTCCTCCAGACCCAATTTCCCTTCGCATTCTCGCTCCAAAGACCGCTCCACTGGCCCATCTAGGCTCAGTGTCGAAACCTTCACTCTGGTACCAATTTGTAGCACACCCATTTTGGAACTCTCGGCTTACTCGGGCTCTGATACCAATTTCTAGCACACCCATTTCGGAACTTTGGGCTTACTCGCGCTCTGATACCAATTTGTAGCACACCCATTTCGGAACTCTGGGCTTACTCGCGCTCTGATACCAATTTGTACACACCATTTGTACAAAGCTCATACAGATATCATATATCCCATGCATTTAAACAAATAAACACATTTAACTCAGAGTAAAACATATCATTACTACTATGATTAATCAATCCATAACATTCCATATTAATTCGTATACACAGCGGAAAACATGATAACATTTACAATAGAGACATGATAAAATGTGATAAAACATAGTTAGAAACTTATCTTGTAACAATGGTGGGATCCACCAACCAAATGCAGGCCTTCCACGAACCTCCCAGCCTTAGACCTCACTACTCATCAACTCAGCAGTGGGTCACCCCCGAGCTGGGACTAAGCTCCACCCCAAGGCAAGGAATCTAGGCTCAGGCTGAGGTTATAGGGAAAACAGTCACACACAACTACAAGGAAGGGATTCTCTCCAAGGAATCTCCCACGCTCACTTCCCATAGACCCTCATTCCCCACATGCCTGTTCCACCCTAGGAGAATGCACCTTCTCTGTCACATGGACAGTCCTTCAGCTGCCAATCTCCCTTACCTTGGGTTACAGGAACAGACCAGACCGGAAGTCTCCGGGCTCTATGGCAGCTACAGGGTTCCTTCCAGGAGTTCTTTCCTTCCCCTGTGCACTCTCTCACCTAGAGGGATTCGCTCACAGGCCAGCAAGCCTCACACAGTCCAGTACTGTGTAGTCTCAACAATCCCACGGGAAAATAGGCACAGGCTTTCTAAAAACTTGATTTGGCAATCACATGATGGCTTCACGGTCATGGCTTCAGAACATGGAATTCTTGCATAGGCTCCCTCAACTTTCACGAACAAGCAAGACTCTTCCGCGAAATCAACACAGGCTTCTCGTAGGCTGGGGTTACATGCATGGGATTTCTCAGAATCAGACACAGACACTCGAGTCACAGGGTCTCACGAAGGTTCTCTACAAGAGTCGGGTTAGTCATACTACTCAGAGCTCCATATGCATTCAGAAAATCTGGTGGAATGGAATGGAACCTTCTCACGGCTCACCCTAGCCATTTTATTCACATGCACCAAGGTTGACACTTGTCACCCATGGAACTGCAAGTGTTCCACCAGCACACGTTCGTCCCACCACTTGGGAATTTATGTGTCCTTCCAAAAGGACTTAGGATAAAAACATATGATGCACATATCTTTTGTAATAATATTAAAATATTATTCCCAGGCTTAAGGCCCCCTAGGCTTAGCCCCTAGGCTCAACACTTAGCCCCTTTCCCACCTTCCATCCCCTAATTCCTTACCCACTCTGTGGATGCTCAGTCTCGCTTCACTCATTCATCATGGTCGGTCTGCACCTAGTGGTGTTTATATTTTATTAAGTGTTTTGCATGATCACATATACAACAACAGGCTCCTGGCCTTCAATACTTAGGCTCCCTTGCCTAACAAAACATAAGCCTCCATCTTATGAAAACTTGGCTCACCAACCTATAAAACATAATTACAACTCCTTTCCAAACATGGTTTACAACGGGGCTCGACCTTGGGGACACTACAGGGTATGTGTTATATTCTTTGCATGAGTACTAGTGTCTGAGCGTCTGCGTTGGGCGCGTAGGGGGGCGGAGCCTCCCATGCGGGGGTTCGGGGGCAGCGTCCCCGAATTTTTTTTTTTGGGACGACATATTTTCGGGATGACATATTTCCGGGACGACATATTACTGGGACGACATATTTCTGAGACCACATGATATTAGGTGGTTTTTCGGCACATGGTTTTTTGACAATGGTTTTCTATTTCCGATTAAGGTATTAGGGTTTTGGACTAATCCAGGTCATTGGGTTAGGGTTTTGGATGTCGCTAGCTCATATATGTATATTGTATTGTAAACAATGTAACACAATGTATGAATATAATATACGCTGGTTTTCCCGGTTTGGGTTTCTAGGTGAAAAATCTCTGTGTAATGTTTGTATTTGCCATTGTATATTTTCTGTTCTTTTCTGAATATCAGTTTGCAGTAGATATTGTACAAGGTTAGAATTTACATATAGCAATTATTGGACTAATCATTACATATTCCCCCATAGTAAGATTGATCTTATTGTATTTTCTTGACCAATTGATAGTTCCTCCATCTGCAATCATTACTTGAAACTCTGGTGCTGGATATACAAAGCAATTGAGATATTTGACTAATTTATAGTGAATGAAATTATGATTACTACCAGAATCAATTAGGACTATTACCTTTTTCTTTTTGATATATCCTTTGATCTTGAGGGTTTGAGGAGTGTTAATTCTAGCCAATGCATTACATGATATCGTGGGAGTCAACTCTTCACATGAAAATGATTCTATGTTTTCATCTTAAGATAGTTCTTGTTCATGTTCTTGTTCTTCTTCCTCTTCACAATCTATGTAGAATAATTTATTCTCGCCACACTTATGTCCCTTACTGTACTTGATGTCACAATTAAAGCATAAACCCTTTGCTTTTATTTACTCCAATTGTTTAGGTGTCAACCTTGTAGGTTGAAGTGTTTTAGAAGAAGGAGAATTATTCTCTCTATAGCTATTAGGACTGGTCCTTCTAGTAGCCATAGCCATATTTTTACTTTCAAAATTTCTTGCCACCCTAAATGCATTCTCCAATGATTTGGGTTCCCAAAGGCGAACCTCATGTTTAATGTTATCTCTTAAGGTTCCTATGAATACATCAATCAAGTCCTCATCTGGAATATATGTTACCTTTATATTCAATCTTCGGAAGTTCTCAATGTTCTCTGTAACTGAACCCTTTTGCTTGAGATTTATCAATCGGCTAAAGAAGGTATTGCTCCTTGTATCCTCATAGTGTGCTATCATTTCTTCCATGAAAATTGTCCAAGTGACGAGTGATTTGTGAGAACACTGCCATCTATACCATACAAATTGATTGGGTTCTAAATATAAAGAAGCAATGCATACCTTTTGTGTATGTTGCACATTAAGTAGATCAAATAATCGCTCCATCTATAGTATCCATGTGATAGGGTCGTTTCCATCAAACTTCCTCATATCAATCTTAGGAACGTGGTTGGTCTTCAACCCAAAGTTAGAGTTTATCCATTCTTGATTCACCTTCCTTGTGTCCTCATCATGAATTTCATGGGATACATTTTCACTTTCAGTTGTCCTCTCTATTACAAAAATTTTCAATCCTTCCATGAAACCATCCATCTTTGTCTCCAACTTAGCTTCCATCTCTTGTAGTTCATTTTTTGTTACTATCTTCTTTTGTAAATCATTTATGTCCCTACGCATTTCTTCACCTTCATCAATAGTCCAATTAGGATTGTTTGGAGGCTTATTTGGTGTAGAATTTCCCTTTTTGGGTGGCATGTTGGCCAGGTATCACTTTTGAACCTTGATTTTGAGGTGGTTCTGCTAGACAATTTTTGTTCTATTGTAACTCCAAAGTTTTGGCCCTTCTGGGTATGAAAATTTATCTTTTGTAGTTCTCTGTTATTTCTTCTCTACAATGCCACAGTTCTGATCAAAATTGGATGTGCCAAGTGGAATTTATGGTAGCTTCCCCACAACTTGTTGTTTTTTGTCCTTTTTAGGAGATCTCACTTGTATAGCGTGCCCCACACAAAATAATTGATATAAAATTCTGAAACTTATACCAAAAATGCCAAAGACTATCCACTATCCAATGAAACTAGTCTCACTCAATTTGGATACCCTAGGAAGAAGTTATGATTGTTTTATCGGGAACACTATCTTGAGACTAGTTAATAGGACTAGTCAGATACCCTATCTTCCAAAGGGTTTATCTACAAATGTAATATGACCGAGAAGATTAAATTTTTACCGCAGATACATTACTAATTTATGTGAATAGCCTCCTTATTTCATAGTCTGAAACATTACAGAAATTTTTTTATAGTGAAAATTTCGCAATGAGTTAGTTCAGAAAGATTCCAGAACCCTATATTGCACAAGTTGTATCTCCCAAAGTATAAGGCCTCAGGAGATGAAATTTTAACCCAACGTACCATGATCCATGTACTAAATATGCTCTAAGAATTTCCTTCTGAAGCGTTGAAGAAAAAAAGTTATAGTGAAAATGCCAAGGTGTCTCAGATGTAGAAACGAAATTTCATTTTTGTTGATACAGTGATTAGCTGAAGTATCGAATTTTTCACAAAATTCTTCCTAATCACAAAATTCGATACTTTAGCTAATCAATGTATCAACAAAAACAAATAACCCCTATGTCGAAGAATATTACTTCCATTACAAGTGCAGGTCAAAATAGAATTTATCACGGGAGTACAAATGTATCAAGTTCTTTCCAAGAACCCTATAAAAACCCAAATCCGTAGATGATCGAATTAGGATGGCCAGACTCCTTTACAATTAGACAGTTCTGCTAAGCACTTAGATGATCCTATCATCTCAGGTCCTCAATGATTATTAACTCAAGAATGAAGAATCAAGAGACAATAATTACAAGCTAGATCAAAATATAAGTCTTCCATAAAGTATTCTTTGAGGACAAAGAATTTTTAAGGGGAAGGCAATGTTATGAACATAAATATACATATAAATAGATATTCATAACATAATAATTAATTAATAAATAATAACTATTAATAATGAAAGGACATGTCTCAAATGACATGAGTATTGGTTAAGGGCACCCCTGCGTGGGTATATAAACGAGCCCTCTTTCTCAATTCTATATCATCTTATCTTATCTATTCATATTATTTACAATCCTATATGGATTACTTTGTTATATTCCAAGTATTTTGGATAATTCTTGTGTGAGCGAACTTTGTTTGTCTTAGTGTACATGATGAATGGGTCCTGAAAGCAGATACCATGTTAGGTACCCATTGTAAAATGCATCTAAAAATGAAACACTGAAAAAGCGAGGAAAGAGGAAAAACCTCATGGGAAAAACCCCATCTCAAAGTACAATGCATCAAAAGATAAAAATTAAAAAAGGGCAGTTGCTAAGAAACTATGTCCTTCAATCCAACAAGACCTTGCAAATGTTCAATCTTATACTCGGTGAATATTTTGTTGAAGAGGTAGATGTTTGTATGGATCTGATGAAGCAGATGCACTAGTGAAATGCATACATATAACCATCTTCTCTTGTGAAGAAGAATATCCAAGTGAATTTTGAATGAAACTTTGAAAATCATACGACCGTTTCCAGAAACAACGTTGAAATTTTGTTGATTTTAAAAAGCTTTGGACGATTGTTTTTTTGAAATTGGATATTTTTCTGAGAAGAATTAAAATATCCAATTTTTTTTTATGAAAATTCTTCTCAGAAAATGTCATGATTGAATTTGATGTGCGCACCTCCATTTTTGGCTTCTGATATGCATGCTTGGGAGTCTATGCATGTGGCTATTTGGGATGCATGAAGGGTGCATGAAAATGTCTCTACATGAATATCATTATATGAATGGATGATATATTTTGTATGTGATTCAAAAAACAAATATGAAATAGAGTAGACATCATCTTCAATGAATGGAACAAAAAATTGTGCAAATACTTATGTAGAAGGCTCTTAAAACTCAGAGGATTGATATTCTAGTTTCTTTTCTATTGGATATATATTTTTTACCTTTAGTATGCAGTCTTCCTTATTCCCAAATAGAACCTCCAATGAGGTCCATAATTCATTTGGAGTTGAGTCTTGAGATTCATCATATACTTGATGGACAATTTTAGGAGAAACATATGTGTAGATACATTCTATGGCCATATCTTGTCGATTGAGATACATCCTATGTCCATACCTTGATAACATAATGGATCATTCCTTGGGTTACCCATGATAAACAAATGGTAGTGTTGGATTACTGAGAAGGGGGTGAATCAGTAATAGAGAAATTTAATCCTTTTCAACCATATAATGGAAGTGTTATATCAATGTAGAATTATCATCCAATAATTGTAGAGTAAATAAACAATGAAACAATGAGCAGTCATACACACATACAGTATACCGATGTTTTTACGTGGAAACCCAAATGCTAGTGGGGGAAAAACCCTATTGATACACTAGGGTTTACAATGTGGGTAGATCAATAACCGTTTAAAAGTATCCTACTTCTCTAACTACCCCAAATATATCCTAGACTCATACAAGAAAAACAAAATGAGAAGGATCGAGTAACTGTACCTCTACTCTGCATCCGGTGTTGATCCTCTCACTCTTGATAGCTTCGTTGATTGCACACCTCCTCCCAAGGATGGCCTACATTCAAAGACAAACAAAAATAAATCTACAAGCATGCAAGTCATGTACAAACTAGGGTTAGATGTTAGAATAAAAACATAAATCAAATGGAAACATTTGACACATCATGATTTGGGACATGAAAAGTACTTCTTTTATTTATAATACAATGATCACTTACAACCAAAGTCGACTACTGCTCCATGAACCTGGTTCAGTCTCCTCTTCACCAAGCTCCAAGTGCACTTATGTATGGTTTCTCCTCTCAACCTTCTTCTTGGGAGTATAATGGGTTTCTGATGGAGGAAGGAAGGCAAATTGGGGAATTATGAGGAAATTCTCACAAAAGGGATGCAAATTCTTGGGGTAAGGAGAGGATGTGAAATGGACAGAGTTTCATTGTTCTTATGTTTAGATGTGGAATGAGACCCCAACACCTCATTTTATATGACAAAAGGGTGGTTATTCAATTGGGTGATGAGCTATAGGCAGTGCATTAGTTGGGAAACTACCCAATAGCCCGTAATCTCAACGAATTACATGAAACTTTTTATTTTTTGCAACTTTTGCAAGTATACGTGGGATGTAGTGGTGAAACATGCATACATACACAGGTTGTAGTGGTGCAATAAACATATGTACGTGGGAAGTACTGGTGTAGGGCACATACATCTTCAAAAAATGGGTTTTTTAGAAGAGCAACTCAATGATGGCTTGGCAAAAAATGCAAGTAAGAGGGCTAAAGGCCAGGTATGCATGTGTAGAGAAATTTAGGGCTATAACACCAAAGTGGGAGAAAACCAAATAATATTTTTTCTTATATGTCTTTAAGAATTACATTCATTGGAAGAACCAACTTCCTTTTTTTTTTCCAGCTGCAACTGGAAGGAGGCTCCCACCCCCTACTTTCTCAGGCTACAACCTGAGGGAAGATCCCAATCCCCAATTCTTTGGCTACAACTAGAAGGAGGGTACAACACCCTATGTTATCTGTCTACAACCGGAAGGTGTTTACAACCGCCTGTCCTTTCCCCATCCAACCTCCCTAACGTAGAAGTAGAATGATGGAACCAATGTCACACTATCACTGTGAGATATACAACTGTAAACCTATACCAATCAACATGTAACAACCTGTACCAATAAACTGTGCCAACATGTACCATACATCAACTTGTACCTCAACTTGTACCATAAAAAACTGCATCAACCATGTATCAAAACTGTACAAATAACCTGTCACAATAACCTATCCAAACAACCTATAATCAACATGTACCATGAACAAGTGCATCAACCATGCACCAACTTGTACCTCAAACTATTCCATCAATGATTGCATCAAGAATGAACCAAATGTGTATCAATCATGCATCAAACACACATAAAATATGACTCATCAAGATGTACCAACATCATCAACTATATACCTCATGTATGCTCCAACTCATCAACTACCTTTCTCAACCATGTACCCAACATGTACCTGAACCAAAAGCCCTCATCAATTTCATCATCTAAATATGATTTGTAACTCTGTAATAGACCTGTTTTATATGATCACATACCTACAAACCATCCTTAACTTTAACAACAAGAGACTAACATTTTCATCAAACTTTACTTTAGTCTCATATGACTAATTTTGGATTAGTCAACAACCCTAACTTGCAATAGTCATAACTATGTACCTGTAATGAATAAAGATCTAAAAATAGTACATAACCTTGTTTAATTTCTTTTATGCAATTCCTCTAGGTTTCACTACTTGATTCCTCTTAGAAAAGGAGTTATAGAAAAAATGGAATACCTTATTGAATTATATCTTATTCTAGAGAGAGAAATTGTAGACCGTGCCCCGAATAGAATATTTGTTGTATGGATCTGAAAATTGTACACAAAATACTACAAACTGTACTCTAATCATACATTTGGTCTTGCTGAATTGGGATATTTTATTAATAAGTTATGATGTTTTTACCTGAAATACATGTTTTAGACTAGTTTCAGGACTAGCCACAAACCCTATTTTCCAAAGAGTGTAACTCCAAAAATACAATGACGCACAAGATGAAATTTTTAATACAGATACTTGAATATGTTTCGTCAACAACTTCCCAATTTCACGGTCCGAATCAGTCTAGAAAACATTTTATTGCGAAAATGGTGAGATGACCTGTAAATAACATACCTTAGAAAGCATCATCAAAAGAATTTATCCTCCCTTGATTTGTATCCTTCTTTACTTCACCTTCGCTCTGAAATTCATCCTATATATAATTTGGTTACCTCAGTCACTTGTAGATATTCAATATTATCAAGTTTTGTTAAAATGAGACACCCTTGCCTCTTATGTATACGTTCATGTAGTTTCCTCAAAGCGTTACCTTCTGACCATCTTAACCCACTTTCCTTATTTTAGGGCTAACTCATTTCTAACCAGTTGTCCACTTAGTAATTTATCCATTAAATTTATCATTTAAATAATTTCTTTTGTATCCACTTTGACTTATAGTACACTTATCACTTCACTTTATTATTTAAATTTCCTTTTAACCATCTTAACACACATTCCTTATTTTAGGGATAACCCACTTCTAACCACTTGTCCACTTAGTAGTTTCTCCATTAAATTTATTATTTAAATAATTTATTTTGTATCCACTTTGAATTATAGTACACTCATCACTTCACTTTATTATTTAAATAATTTCTTCTTTGCAACCACTTTGACTAGTTTGACCTTTTAGGGCTTCTAGATGACTCATGAGGGTTCTCCAACTTCACATGGCCATAACTCTCTAACCATGAGGAGTTATGTGATTCTCGACATACCACTAGAAATGAAATGACATGTACTATCCATCTAGAATAGTCTTCCCTGCAAATATATCAAAACCCATACCATTATCCATCAAACAAACTTGGGTCCATTACCCAAACCTTTTCTCTACTGGAATTTGCAACTAAACTTTCTTCAAGGGTTGAAATTAATGACAACCAACCCAATTAATTAATAGGTAGATCCCTTGGGTCATTCCTGATAAACAAATGATGCATTCCTTGGGTCTATGAGTTGAAAGGACTAGGAGATATGGTTGGAATTATTGTTGGAGTTGTTAAATTCCATAATTTTGTTTTCTATGTATTGTGATGTAAGTTTGCATATATGTATATCAGAATAACATGCATCAAGAATGACACACAATTGTAGGAGAGGGGGAATGTAACATCCCCACTATATTCCCCATTTTAATTAATTCTTACATAGATATAATGTGTGGCTACCACCAAAGAGTTGTAATATGCAAATTGTATTTCTATGTTTTAAATATAAAATGTGATGTCAATTGCTAAGGGGACATGGAAAAATATGGAGGGTTAATTAATCCACAAGAGAGGGAAGGGAATAAGATAATTTGTAAGAGGGTTTCCAAGGGGGAATTACCCATGTATATTAATTCAATCCATTTTCCTAAATTTTCTATTGATATATGAACCTTCTAATTTTATATTGAGTGTTCCCAAAGCCTATCATTGAATACATGTAAGAGGGTGAGTGTGATAAGTAACATCTCATATTTATTAGGAACATGGAGGTTGAGTACAATCAGCTTGGGGAAGTGTGTGAGTCAATAAAGGAAAGCCAAAGGAAAGAAATTTGTATGGGTTAGGGACAACTATTTTACATAGTCAATTTTTGTGCATGAGAAGCAAGGAGAGAGAAAGAGAGAGAGTTGGAAGTTGGTGCATCCATGGAGGGTGAATTATATAGTATGTTGGAGCAAATTTGAAGTGTTTTGGAGTTGAATATTTAAGATACATGTTGTTATGATTGAAGAGTGAACTCCTAAGTGGGTTGCACTAGAACAACAATTGTTTGTCGTTGTTTGTTCGTAGTTTTCCTAGCAACAAGTTCCCTTGAGTTACTAGTTGAGAGATTCTTAGCTATCTTTGATAAGTAGACCCTGATAAATGAATGGGATGCTCCAAGGACTGAGACTAGTGAAGGGTACATTCCTTGGGTTGGGAAGGTCAAGAGGAAGAGAATTGGTGGAAAATTGGGATAGTTGTAGGGGAATACCAGTGGGTTGTGAGATTTTTGAGTTGTGAGTGGATCGTGAGAGACCACCATTTTTTGTGGATTCCTAGCCTCATATCAAGGGTGATTGGATATTTATATTTGGAACAATCAATATACTATGGTTGAGTGGAACGTCCATCCCAAGAAGCTAGTTGCACAACTATTTACAAAAGATAAATGTTTTATCTTGCTGATGTGTTATTTTTGTGTGTATAATTGTTTTGCATGAACTTTGTGTATAATATTAATTATATGTTGTTTTGTTTGAGATACTGGATGCATTTCATGATCACTTTAGCAGGTAACAATTAGAAATTAAAGTTGGGTGTAATTCATAGTTGTAAGCTATAGGAAATCAATTAGTTAACATAAATTTCATTTTTATGAGTATTCCACATTGTAATGTTCCTCAGTTGAGCTGAGGGACATTACATCTATCAAAGGATATGTTCTCTATAATAGCCACGATAGTCACCAAAAGAATCTAGAATAACGGATTTTACATTAGCAACACCTTCACTTCTTGTACTTTGATTTGAGTGATTCTTTTTTATAAGAAGTAGTGTATTTTTTTCAAAGTGTAATGACCCCCATCATTAAGACTACATGTGATTTAAATCAAGTGAAATTTTTTTGTCTGTTGTGTTAGGAAATTGAAACATCAATCTAAACATGGCGCACGTGTAATCATTATCATTATAAATCATACATTAACATTTTTTTTCAAGGCACGCTAGTAATCGAATCACTTAATTAGTCATAAATAAAATTATTCAAGGCACATGATAAGTTATACTACAACACATATCCATTTAATAGGCTCCATAGCCACCTCTGAAGAATTTTAGTAAAATTCCACGAAATTAAAATCTCTTAATTAATTGACACAAATCTGCCTGTGAAGCATTCCAGCAAAAGTCCAGCTACGGATTCCAACATCACTTAAGGACTCACTTACCAAATAGGGAACATTCCAACATAAATCAAAACTCAATTCAAGATTAATCAAGCCACATAAACCACATCAATCAAGCGTTATATATATAAGTATATTAATCCACACAAACCAGTGGTTGATGAACGCATGCTGAGAGATTATACCAAAACATCGTCTACTGTCATAGCGTGTAATATTTTATTATAATATCGTACAATGTGAAATATTTTATTATATCATATTATTATAGATTATATGTGGAAAAGAAGTTAATCAATAATTAATGTTAATCAATCAAGCAGGTTAATCAATAATTTATGTTAATTAAGTGTTATAATGATTAATCAATTATAGCTATAGGTGAAAAGTAGGTTAATCAATAATTAATGTTAAGCAAGGGCTCTAATAATAATTAACAGATGCACAATAATTAATGCATGCACAATAACATGTCAGAAAATGTTCGTATACAATTAACATTGCAGTGCATATTTTTAATTAAAAGATTAATCTAGATGGTTTTTTTTTGTTTGGTACATTTCAGTATTCATATATTAAAATAACATTACATTATTTTTAAAATGTCCTAACAAATAGAAACAATGTAATTATGACAAACAAGTTTGTCCAATAACTATTAGCAATAATGTAAATGTGACATGTAAACAAAATAACGACCATCAGATCGTGACACATAGCATCTCTGAAACAATTATGTGTACCCTCAAAAAATTCAATGATTCGTAAAACAATTTAGTTTACCCTCAACAAAATCAGTGTTTCATTTCACATTATAGCATATTATACAATAAGATTTTTGGTGTATTTATTTTCATTTGTGAAACCCATAAGAGAGCAAATACGTTGCTTGTTTGGTCAAGTCAAATGAGGTTATTAGAGATACGTACCTTTTCTTTAAATAAGAGACAGAGAGAGACATGGAATAAAACCTACGGGCTCCATTGAAGCGTGTTAAAAGCATTGAGCCCAAGCCCAATCTCCAAGACATTCATACCAGCCACAGAATCCCAAGCTAATTACCAACTCAAAAGTCAGTGTTCGCCATACACAAGCCAATCACCAATGAATATGAGTCTACATGGGACTTGAAGGTCATTCTCTATGCATCGTTTTACAACCAAATTCCATTTGGATTCGAATGATTCAGGTTACCTTTATACCCTCTCTGGCTCTATCCTGTGTCTGTCGGTTAGTATTATCATTGCAAATCCAAACAGACAACAAAAGTATTCTTCTGTCGACAGATTATGCACATGGTTAAAAGGAACGAAAATTGATCTAGATAGTTACTATCATGAGTCTGAAGTAGCACAGATCTGGTACTTTACTTCATCAACAAACCAATCAATCAGAGCTGGCACTTTTAAGCCAAAAATAATTCATCAATGCAATTGTAGAAGAAAGTGGGAATTATGCAGAAAGTAAATTGTACAAGGTATCTTTTTATGAGGTAATCTGAATGTTGAGACTTTTGAGCCATATGGAATGGAGAATCATGTTGAATGAGTCAAAAGGATTTGGAGGCTAGTTGATAGCAAAATGTCTCTGAACTTGCTTTACTCTTTTTGCATGTGGAAATACTTATTTACAAGGATTCAAACGATTATCATCATATCAAGCCATAACTGCCATCAAACTCAAAAACATTATTTCTTTCAATATATTGGGCACCAGATCATGGAGATCAATCAAGCCATCAAACTCAAAAATGTCTGCACCTTTCATCATATCAAGCCATAACCACCATCAAACTAAAAAAAAACTGCCAATAAAAAAAACAATGAACAATGATGATGCAGCGAGATGGCGCAGACGCATACCCTACAAGGTCTCTACACGCACCTACCGCTCTCAGGATCGATCAAAAAATCCCCCTTTGCTGAGCCGAAGTGGCTCCTTGGATTCCCTCGGGAATCACTGTGAAAATCTGACCCACAGGTCTTCTTTTCACCCTGTCACGGCCTCTGCACCAGACCGTGAACCAATTCCCCACAGGAAATGTAATATCAGGCTTCGGGGTTTCATTCTTCTTGATGTCGAGAGCTCCTGTACTCTCGATTCCCCAATCATCGATGAGCTCTCTACCCGGCCTTAGCCCCTCTGGCTATGCCCTTTGGTCCATGTGACCGCTTCCCATAAGACCACAACCTTATATCTTTCTGTTGGGGTTTTGGACTTCAAATTCCTGATGGGCTCTTTTTCCCGTTAGCCCTCTAGGCCAAGCTCTTGGTCCACGTGACCTTTAACTCACAAGACCGTAGCCTTGTTCCCTATCAGAGTTTCGGACTTTCCAATGCCAAATGCAATAGTCCTCAGGACTCGCGATTCCTCGAATCCCGACGTGATCTCTACACGTTAGCTCTCCTAGCTAGCTCCTGGCCAATATGACGACTATCCTCGTGACCTTAGGCTGATCCCTCATCGGGGTTTCAGGGTTTCCAATGCCAAAATGCATTGGCTCACAGGATTACCGATCCTCGAATCCTGACTCTCCGGTTTGCTGACAGCTGGCCCCTCACGATGGCATTGTCCTCCTTCTATGATGTGCTAACAGCTGGCTCCCACTCATCGGGGTTCCAGACTTTGTGATTCCAAAATGCACAAACACCTTGTCATCGAGATCCCCGATGTCCCGATGACCCAAATGTCGATCAATGACTTCCTATCGACCTTTCCCCGGTGGCTCCGTTTGCTGCCACGCGTCCCTTCCAGAATGGACGGTCCCAATTTCTTCGGGATTTCGAGACTTGTGATGTCTCAATTCATTCGACCTCAGGAAACCTGATCTCTCGAGTGTCGATATGCCAACGATCACTTGATCTCTAACATGTGGTCCCCGCCAACGGATGGACCAGATCTTCCTGGTGTTTCGAGACTTGAGGTGTCTCGATTTTCTTGTCCTCGAGAATCCTGATTTCCCGATGTTAACCCTCCTGCAGCTCCTGCTCGATTCGACGGCTGATGGGTATCTGCTCCAGATCTGACGGCTCAAATCCTTTCTCTTGCGCGCCTACTCCAGAGGTTAAACTCTGTGCACCTTCTCCCGATCCAATGGCTGACGGGTATCTATGAGAACATCCAATGGTCCTCAAACCTCCTGGGCTTACTCCTTGGAAACCCAGTCATAACCTCCTCGCTTCTTACTGAATTTGGCAGCTTACGAGATTCTCCTACCAGATTTGACAGTGCAGATTGTTTCTTCCCATGTGCTCCCTCTGATGCTCTCTGGACGTGAAATCTTCAACGGCACAGGTTTCGTCTCCGACCAATCTGATGGCTGTTGTTGCTCCTCCTGAGCTTCAGCGCACTTTCTTCCCAACCTGGAAGAATTTCCAGTTCTCAAAGGCCTCAACCTTTGCTTCTCTTCTCTCTCTGAAAACTCCTTCACCTTGAGCTTCACCAACGCGTATGAAACACTAACTCCTCCTGAGATTTCTTCCCTCAAATCCTCAAAGGATTCTTTTGACTTCTATGCCTCTGCAGAGTCCTCACACGCAAAGTGCTATCTGTCCTGAGCCTCTACAAACACTCAGACCCCTAAGGGATTTTGTCTTTCTTCTCCCACAGATGGAGAATATAGTGCCTTCCTAGTTTCCTACTCAAGAAGCCTCTTGCTGAGTCTATCTCGGTGTTCATCAACCCAGTGAAGATCCTCTCTATTTCTCTCTTTATATCAGCGAGCTCTTCATCTATATCTTCTTGGCTCCATAGATCTTTCCTCCCATCATACCTACGGCCTTCAGTAGCCATGTTGCTGCTTCTGTTTGCCTTCCTGGCAAATCTTCTACTGTCACTCTGTACTAAGAGTTCTACCAGCTTCATCTTCCTACAGTCTCTTTGACTATCTTCCGGACTGTTGCCTCCCTGCAAACAAATCCTTACAGAGTCCCCTAGCACTCTGTCTTCTTTCACCTGAAATCTACAGATGAATTTCCTTCTCTGATACCACTTGACCTGTATCAAAGTATTCTCTTCCTCTTCCTGCCTCTTCTTGCCTAAAATATACAAGCAAGATTCAACCTCTAATACCACTTGACGCAGCAAGATGGCGCAGACGCATACCCCATAGGGTCTCTGCATGCACCTCCCGCTCTCAGGAAAGATAAAAAAATCCCCCTTTGCTAAGACAAAGCGGCTCCTTGGATTCCCTCGGGAATCACTGTGAAAATTTTCCCCACATGTCTTCTCTTCACCCTGTCATGGCCTCTGCACCGGACCGTGAACAAATTCCCCACAGAAAATGTAATATCGGGCTTCGGGGTTTCATTCTTCTTGATTTCGAAAGCTCCTGTACTCTTGATTCCCCGATCACCGATGAGCTCTCTTCCCAGCCTTATCCCCTCTGGCTATGCCCTTTGGTCCATGTGACCGCTTCCCATAAGACATCAGCCTTATGTCTTTCTGTCGGGGTTTTGGACTTCAAATTCCTGATGGGCTCTTTTTCCCGTTAGCCCACCAGGCCAAGCTCTTGGTCCACATTACCTTTAACTCACAAGACTGCAGCCTTGTTCCCCATCAGAGTTTCGAACTTTCCACTGCCAAATGCAATAGTCCTCAGGACTCGTGATTCCTCGAATCTCGATGCACTCTCTACGCGTTAGCTCTCCTATCTAGCTCCTAGCCAATATGACCACTATCCTCGTGACCTCAGGCTGATCCCTCGTCGGGGTTTCAAGGTTTCCAATGCCAAAATGCATTGGCTCACGGGATTACCGATCCTCAAATCCTGACTCTCTGGTTTGCTGACAGCTGGCCCCTCACGATGGCACTATCCTCCTTCTCTGATGTGCTGATAGCTGGCTCCCACTCATCAAGGTTCCATACTTCACGATTCCAAAATGTACAAACACCTTGTCACCAGGATCACCGATATCCCGATGACCCAAATGCCGATCAATGACTTCCTATTGACCTTTCCCCGATGGCTCTGATTGCTGCCACGCGTCCCTTCCAGAATGGACGGTCCCGATTTCTCCGGGATTTCAAGACTTTTGATTGCTCAATTCTTTCGACCTCAAGAAACCCAATCTCCTGAGTGTTGATATGCCGATGATCACCCGATCTCTACCACGTGGTCCCCGCTAATGGACGAACTAGATCTTCCCTGCGTTTGAAAACTTGAGGTGTCTCGATTTTCTTGTCCTCGAGAATCCCGATTTCCCGATGACTACTATCCCGATGGTAACCCTCGTGTAGCTCCTTCTCGATCCGATGACTGACGGGTATCTGCTCCAGATCTGATGGCTCAAATCCTTTCTCCTGCACGCCTACTCTAGAGGTTAAACTCTACGTGCCTTCTCCCGATCCAACGGTTGACGGGTATCTATGAGAACATCCAACGGTCCTCAAACCTCCTGGGCTGGCTCCATGGAAACCCAGTCGTAACCTCCTCGCTTCTTACCAAATCTCGTGGCTAACGGGATTCTCCTCCTCGATCTAACAGTGAAGATCATTTATTCCCGTGTGCTCCCTCCGATGCTCTCTGGACGTGAAATCTTCAATGGTCCAGGTTTCATCTCCGGTCGATCCGACGGCTGTTGTTACTCCTCCTAATATTCCATGCACTTTCTTCCCAACCTGGAAGAATTTCCAGTTCTCAAAGGCCTCGACCTTTTCTTCTCTTCTCTCTTTCTAAACTCCTTCACCTTGAGATTCGCCAACGCGTATGAAACGCTAACTCCTCCTGAGCTTTCTTCCTTCAAATCCTCAAAGGATTCTTTTGACTTCTGCGCCTCTGTAGATTCCTCACACACAAAGTGCTATCTATCCTGAGCTTATGCAAACACACAGACCCCTAAGGGATTTTGTCTTTCTTCTCCCACATATGGAGAATATAGTGCCTTCTTGGTTTCCTACTCAAGCAACCTCTTGCTGAGTCTTTCTGGGTGTTCAACAACCCAGTGAAGATCCTTTAGTGGATTCTTCCTCTAACTTCAGAACTCAAAAGAGTTCCCTTCTTCTTGTGCCTATCTTCACATAGTCTCAATGCCCACCTGGAAGAGTTTCCCTTTCATAGAATGTTCAACAATTCTATCTTCTTGTGCACCTATGCACTTTCTCGATGCCCTCTTGGAAGAGCTCTCAGAATCCTCAGTGATTCTATTTTCTTCTTCAAACTCTCAGCAGATTTCTTCCTCAAATGCACCACTGTGCATATGCTCAATTCCCACTTGGCAGAGCTTTACAGAATCCACAGCAGAATTTTGTCTGCAACTGTGTCTTCTCCCACACAGCCTTGCCTCCTGAGGTGTTCAACAACCTCAAAGGTCTTCCTCCTAAGTTGTTGATTTCATATCTTGTACCTCAACACGCCTTTGTCTGAACACCACAATGTTCAGAAGTGCATCCTCTGTGCACGACTCTCAGAACCCACAGTGTTCTACCAGACCCTCCTAGTGTGAAGCCTCAAAGACCTTCCACCCTGAAATCAAACACACTCCTGCAAATGCCTAACATACATCTACAACATACATAAAGAACACACACAGACATCCATCTAACACAGAACATGCGCAGGAAAATCTGCTTCTGATTATATTAAAATGGCAAATGCCTGTATTTACAACGATGTTCTCGAGCTCTCTCTGTCTCTCCTCTTCTCTGCTCTACATGCAGATCCTCACACAACTACAACTACTCTAAAATGAGATATGAAAATTTCTTTTACCTGAGGGGGCTCTTCGAGCGCTTCCCTCCAAACCTACCTACCCTATTCAATTACATTGAATGTGTTGTCTGGTCCAGAATCAGATCTAGATATCAGCCTATCTAGCATTAAAGCCGATCTACCTAACACCTATAAAAAGGCACGGCTTCTATGGCTCACCAGCCTAAGCATTTAAATTACATTCATTTCAAATTTAAATGAGGTTGCGCCTCTCTCTTCAGCTTTGAATGCGCACTCTCGACGTGGCTAGTTGGTTGGTTGGTTGATGTGGAGAGATTCTCCTGCATCAAATGATAGTGCGTCCCAACTGTCATCTAAACATAAATACACTGCCAAATAATAAAAAAATAATACAGTGATAGCGCGTTCTAAAGAGACGGACTGTAACCGGTTAGAAAAATGGAAATCGCTTCTTTACTGTGTAATGACAAATCATGGCTTCAATAGTTGTTCATTTGAATCCATGTTGTCCACCCCTACATCATTAAAAAGGTAGTACATCTTTGTCATCATGTTGTAGTCGAAATTTTCCCATTAAACCCCAAAGGAGAAGACCCACCAAATTCTTAATAAGTATGATAGTAGTTTTTGCAAAACTAGAATAGTTATACTAGATTGGGGTTGGAATGACTTCATGTATCTTCATGTTGTACTCATAATTAGTATTTCATATTTGATACCAAATTTGAAAGGAAGTGGAGCTTATTAAATGGAAGGCCTATGCCTATTCAGAATGCACACGATTAATGATCTTTAATCTTAAATTCTAATCTTATGGATGGTAATTGGAGATAATAAAAAGAAATCACAGAAATCCATTAAGAAACATGATTTTCACTGGAAAGTAAGAAAGCATTATACATAATTACAACATTACAATTTACAAGTTTAACACAACATTGCAAATTAGAAGTTTAATCCAGCATTTACGACTTATAAATTTAGTACAAAATTTATGAATTAGAATTTAATACAACATTTAAAAGAATCATTCCATAATGAAAACCATACATATTCCATAAAAGATTCAGAATAAAAGAGGATTCAAGGAAATATGGAAAAATGCAGGCAAGGTTATGATAATGCAGGTCAATATCTTATAAACGTAGAAATTCAAGAGGTGCAAAGACAAATGAAGAGGAATTTGCGCTGTAGAGAAAAACGAATTGCTAGGAAAATAAAAATAAAAACAAGGTTGCAAAGAGTATAAACAAAAAATTCGCAGAGGCTAAGGAGGGAATAAACACCCAGGAGATAATTCCTTGTTGGCCAGAGAGATGATCCTACAATTATTATCCATGCACAAGAAAGTAGGGCATTTGAATCTAAGTCTTTAACACCGGAGTGAAAGACAGTCGATTCAGCTCCTGAACGACTGCTCAGGAACATACTAATAAATTAAAGGATAAAGAACAAAAAATAATAGATCACAAGTACAATGAGCATAAGGTGGGGATAAATTTGAATTATCTAATAAAAAAACGATGGGCTCTTCAAGACAAATTCATTGAAATAAAAATGAAATCTATGGATAGTATTACGTTGAATAAAACATAAAATTTAACACAATAGAAGTACCTTAACAGAAGTTATAGGAACATAATTTAACTACCTTTCAACCAAATATACACATGCATACCATAGCAAAGCGCACAAGCTCTAAAGTCGTTTTCCCACGCGTGCTCTGTTCAACTCCCACTTGCCAACCGATGTGACCTTACCAATACCTTCCAGCTAATGCTAGGGTCACTATTCTTCCCCCTCATCCCCCCGAGAATTCTAGCACCCATATCACATCGCAAGGTCGAGCTACCACTCGTTACCTGAGCTGGGTATCCCAACTACCATAAGAGAAAGTTCAATCGAGATAAAGTTTCAGCAATGTAACATTACAAAAGCCATATATATTCCACACTATTCCTCCGCCATCCTTTTTATAGTGTTTTCTTAGTCATTAGTTTCGCAAAACCCTCATTAGATTCCCTTTTTATTTAATTAATTTTGAAAAACCTCCCACGTACACATGTCACTCGATCTCATAGTTGCACTAGAAAATCAATTTTATTAATCAATTCAATATTCTTATTTCCCTCATCCACCTAAAAGCATTCCTAAAAATGATCCTCAGTGTCCTAAAATTCCCTTACAATTCTTAAATGACTTATGCCTTACTTAATTCCTAGTTGAGTTCATAAATAGAAAGTTCCAAAGACAAGATTCCTTACTAAGTTAGACATTCATCTTTTTCTTTAAGTTTCCCCTTTTCTTTAAGTTTCCCTTTTTATTTTAGTTTCTTTTTTTCTTTTAAGTTTCCCCCTTTTTCCTTTTTAACTTAAAAAATCAATTTAGCAAGTGTAGATAAAAACAACGATTTACGCTTTTAATAAATTTAATCCTCCATTATAATTTTTTTTCACTTTAATAATTAAGTTTGAATTTATTACCCTCCTTGTTACATGTTTATTTAGTTTTTTGTTATCCACATGATCTACTTAGACCTAGGTTTTAATTTCACTATGTTGGGTGACAATTTTTGAGGGAAAATTTCTTATTAAACTTTACTTATCACGCCATTCATTTGAAGTCTGACTAGGTCCTAAAGAGGCATAATTTTCTAGGCACTAGGTTTATTAACTTATCACAGTTACGATCATGATGTTCCCTTCTATTGGTCCATAATGTACATAGGAAACATATCCTCCAAGATTTGGTTTGTTCGTTCGGTCTGTCTGTTTTTCTCCAGGTGATACACAGTACTAAAGTTAAGTTGGGTTCCCAAGGCCTTGTGGAAACCAGTCCAAAATCGTCTAGTAAACATCGACCCTAGATCGGATATAATCCTCTTAAGCAGGCCATGCAACCTCACAATCTCACTGATGAAAAATCTAGCTATGTCAGGTGCCTGATACGTCGTACACAGAGGAATAAAATGTTCACTCTTCGTTAGAGTGTCGAATACTACAAAATCAATTCATTTTTCCTTGCCATTAGTGGCAATCCAACAATGAAATCCATCAAAATGACCTCCCATTTCGATTCTAGAATAGTGTGTGATTGTAGTAATCCTATCGGATATCTATGTTCATCCTTCACCTACTGACATTCTAGACATCTTTCCACGTAGTTGACTATGTCTGCCTTCATTCCTTTCCAAAAGAATAAGGGTTTAAGGTATGCCCTCATATTTGTGACTCTGAGATGAGTCATGTACACTGCTTTATGAGCCTCGTTTAGGATCAAACTCCTCAATGCATCGTTGGGCGAGACATAAATTTGACCTTTAAATCTCAATTATCCATCATCGTCCATAGTGAATCCCTCAAATTTTGGTACCATCATTGTGTTTTGTCTAATAAATTCCTTGACCTCTTTGTACCATTCATTGTCGCGCTGTAAGGTTATAATATTTTCATGTAGATTTGTCTAAAGAGGCATCACTGAAAATATAAGAGGTCTTGAACTCAATGCATCTACCCCTATGTTTATTGTTCCTTTTATGTAAGTAATCTCGAAACCATACTCGCTAAGAAATTCTGACCAACGTTGTTGCTGCACGTTAAAGTAACTTTGCGTAAAGAGGTGTTATAGACCACAATGGTCTATTTTTAGTTCAAATTTTAGTCCAATAAGGTAGTGTCTCCAAACTCTCAAGGCATAAACAATGGATAAAAACTCCAAATCATGCATCACATAGTTCTCCTCATGCCTTCTCAACTTTCTCGAGATGTAAGCGATCAATTGACCATCTTGCATCAAGACTCTGCCTAAGCCTTCCTTGGATGTGTCAGTGCATACCAAGAAGTCCACATCCATGTTAGGGACCTTTAGTATCTGTGTTGTTGTCAACAAATCCTTGAACCTCCGAAATGCTTCCACACATTTCTTAGTCCAAAAAAAATTATTGTTCTTCTTCTGCAATTCCGTGATCGGATTTGCTATACTCGAAAAACCCTCGATGAACCTTCCATAGTATCTTGCTAAACCCATGAATATGCGCACTTCTGGGACATTCGTCGACGCAGGCCATTGCATAATAGCCTCGACCTTTGTTGTTTCCACAACGATACCTTTGTTAGAGATGACATGCCCTAAGTAGTGAATCTTCGATTGATAAAACAAGCATTTAGACAATTTCCCATACAATTTGTTCTCTCGTAGACACTAGACCACCAAGCGCAAGTGCTCAGCATGTTCCTCCATCGTTTGAGAGTAAATAAAAAATATTGTTAATGAATACTTGGATGAACTTGCCTAGGTATTCACAGAACACCCCGTTCATCAAACTCATAAATACACCGAGGGAATTCATGAGCCCAAACAGTAAAACAATAAACTCGTAATGTCTGAACCTCATCCTAAAGATGGTCTTAGGGATATTGATGTTTGATCATTTCCTTGTTCAATTGACAGTAGTCAATGCAAAGTCTCCACGACCCATCCTTATTTCGTATGAAGATAACAGGCGCACCCCATGGTGACTCACTTGGACGTATAAATCCTAGGCCCAACAACTCCTTCAGTTGCATTTTCAACTCTTGTAACTTCGGGGTCGATATTCGATAAGGAATTATTGCTATCAGTTCAGTTCCCAGTTTTAGGTCAATGGTAAATCCCAATTCCCTCTTTGGTGGCATCCCAGGTAACTCCTCAGGGAAGGCATCCACAAACTCTCGTGAAACCGGAAGTTTTTCTAGACCTTCCGCTATGCCCTTCTCATTTAATGAAAGGATCACATAAATATTACATCTCTTGTGCATGCTCTTCCATAGCTGCAAGGAAGAAAGGTACCTCAAGGAAAATCCCTGGTTCTGACCTATAATCACGTGCCTATGTCCCTCATCGTCATCCAAACTAAACTACCTCATCTCACCATTGAGTATCACATCATGCTATTCCCACTGTTCCATATTGATCACGTCATCGTAAGATCTTAATATCATGTCATAGGTCGGACTTCGTTACACTATCCCCAAATTAAAGAGACAATTCATACTTCTTTCCTCCAACCATCTAGTTGGCACCCAAGGTCATTTCGACACATCTAAACTCATTCAGTCAAATTCCCTTACCTAAAACCCTTTAGAGTGGTAAGAAATAGAGGTCTTTGAAGCACCATAATCTAAAAATACTAAAAGTTATTTTGGTGATGACACCCAATGCCTCAAGCACATTGGACTAGTGCTTGGCCTGGAAGTTATCCACTGCGGTCAATTCTTCCTCAACAATGAGGCCTACTTGACTGCATCGTGCAACGTCTGAGGAGTTTACACCCTCGCCTTCTCACAGAGCTAGATTTAAGGCCGCACACAAACTTTCTGACCTCTAGCTTCTCTGTGTTCTTATGCAGGGCATACCAGAGTATCTGATCTCATAATCTGGCACTGTACGACCACCTTGTCATAAGGCTCAAAACTCATTGAGATGACACTTGAATAATTCCTCTAACATTTACTTCTCCCAAAACCGTTCATCAAACTGTTCCCAAACACGATGTAACATCCCGCTCTTGCGCGCACTGAGCGAACTTACTCTTTGAGGACACTTGCTTGCAAGTGATTCATATTATTATACTATTATGCGTTTGATTATGATTATGAGGCGTTATGGATTGATGACATGTTATGTTTTTGTATTGACATATACAGGTGCTATTGACTCAGTTTTCCTCAGTGTGTAGGATTTTGGAACTCAAGGATGTAGAGGCATCAATGAAACCCCTTGGACTTTGGATCGAGTTGGGGAGTGGACTATTGGGGTTTGATTATTATATATATGACATTTGTGCATATGATTAGATGATATGATTATGGATATTATTTATGACATGATTCGTTGATGATGTAGGTTGATGATAGCTTGTCGACCAGAATCACATGTGGAGTAGAGGGGTCACACATGACCAAAGACATTGAGGGAGAGGTGTGGATAACAGCCCTACCACGGACTATTAGTGTTCTCGTTATCGCTTGAACTATAGGTTAATGATTACCTAGTTCGAGACGACCCACGATGTTGCGAGGGAAGACTTTGACAATCGCTCACGATGATTCTAAGGGGTGCACAATAAGCCAGACGCCTTATTCCTTAGAGGCCCTTAGTCTCCCACAAGATCACCTAACGGAGTGTTGACTCTAGGGGTTTTTGATGTCTACCAAGTTATTCAAGAGGTGAGTGGCACCCTTGGAGCACGGAGTGCGTCCTGAAGGGCACGTTGTGCAAGAAAAACAGAAAGAGGCGAGTGGCACCCTTGGAGCATGTAGTATGTCCTGAAGGGCATGTCGTGCAAGGGAAACATAATGAGGCGAGTGGTACCCTTGGAGCACCTAGTGCATCATGAAGGGCACGTCGCATGGTTAACTAATAAGTGAATAAACCTATATGGGCTTAGAATGAATAATGCGATAAGAAAGATTTAATACAATTTCACTAATAAAATGTCACCCAGCCTAGGAAAATAAAATCTAGGTCTAAGTGATACTTGTGGTAGAAAAAAATAAATATATATATATATATATATAAAATAAAAATAATAAATAATACAAATAATCATAATTAAACATGTGACACAAAGGGGGTAAGAAACTCGATTAAATTATTAAAATCAAATTATAGAGGGATTTGAAATTTTAAAAGGGAAATAGTTGTTTGTCACATGTGCTAATTAAATTTTTTACTAAAATGAAAAAGGGAGAAAATGGGTAAAGTCTACAGTTACTAATTTGAGTTTTAGATAAAAAGGGAAAGAGGGAAATTTAAAAGATTTAGGAAACTAAGGGAAAAAAGGGGAATCATAAAGAGAAAAGGGAAACATAAGGAATATGGGGACACCTAGGAATAAGGGGGTAAGTCATTAAATCATGTGAGGGAATATGAGGACACCTAGGAAATATTCTAGGAATTCTTTTAGGTGGGTCAGGGAAATAGGAGTAATTAAATAATTAATGAAATTATTTTTTGGTGCAATGAAGGTTATGGGCGACACATGTACGGGGAGGATTTTTTTGAATCAAATTATTGGGAATTAAATTAAATGGAAATTTGGGAAAGAAAATGACTTAGAAACTCTATATAAAGGAGGGAGAAGGAGGAGGATGGATATATTCTATTATGCGTAACGCTACACTGTAGAATTTTAGACTTGACTGACTTAGCTTGTGGGAGTTTGGATAACCAGCTCGATGAGGAGTGGTAGCTTGACCTTGCGAGGTGAGATGGGAGCTAGTTGTTCTCTGGTTTAGTGTGTGTGGCCCCTTTGCAGCTCAGGGGGATAAGGGGGAAGAAGAGTACACCTAGAGTTGGTTGGAATGTACCGGTGAAGCTTCAGTGGTCAACCAATGGGAGTTGCACAACCCGTGTGGGACAACGACTTAGAGAGAACGACTTGGGCTACAGTACACTTACTTTTATTCTACATGGTAGATTATTATTGACCTTACACTTTCAATTCTGTACTTTTAACTGTTTAAAGAAGGTGTTGGACTTCGCATTTTAATTGAGAAGCTAATTTCCTCATAGCCTTAAGCTTGTTGCTTGACTTGATTCCCTTGGCATTCGATCCCTGAATGTTGTGACTGTCCTATTCATTTTGTTGATTTTTTTTTAAGAGTTTTTCTTCTACTTCCTCCTCATCCCTAGTTCATCAGTCGACGCCTGAGCAGTCGGTCAGGAGCCGAATCGACAATCGTCACTTCGGTGCAAAACAACCTATAGATTCTAATGCCCTTTTTTTCTGTGCATGGATGATGAGCGAATGATAGTTTTCCTAGTTGTTTACCCCTGTTGATTGTTCCAGGTTGAGTTTTTGTCTTATGCCTTCTTGCGATTTAATACCTCTGGTGTTGTTCATATTCCTTCTCTGTGATTTTAATGAAAACATTTATTTTTATATCTGGACTGCGTTTTTAATGTATGCAGTTTGTATGGGGCATTTTTACTGTCTACGATTTATTATAATTTTTGATGGAAAATTTACCCTTCTTTTCAAGACATTTGGCCTACGAAAATTTTCCTCTTCCATTATTACATTAAAGGCGAATTAACTCTGCGTGTATACACCTCTGGCCTGCAATTTTCTCCTAGACATACCAGCATTCAATTTTTTTGGTTTTTGGGCGTCTTTGCCAATCTATTGGCTTCTACAAAACCCTTTTATTTACTGCAATTATCTTCTCTGCAAGTTATTATGTTGATGGTGAATTTACCCTGCGTGTCACTCACACTTGACTACGTTTTATTAAATTTCATGGTAGTTAAGGGTTTGAAAACATAAATTCTAGAAATCTAGTGGCAACATTTTCTCTTAGCCTTTGCATTCACATTTACACAGAGTTGCATTAGTTTTTACTCCATTTTTTCCCTCCATTGTATATTGTTGTATTTCTTTTTATATTTTGGGTTCATAAGCTATATTAGACAACGTTATATGGTATAGATTCATATAGATAATTGGCAGTGAAATTATTATAAGGCTATCTATATTTTGTTAGATAGACAACATTGAATATATCTCATAGATAGAGTTTGATAATTTCATGATTAAAAGATAGAAAAAACATTGTGATGCTAACCAACACAAATTGAGTGATTATTGACCACGATTTTGCTTGTAAATATGCGACTGTGCTTGGGTACCTGTTGACCACGTTCTGGTACTTTACAGAAAATGATAGCATTCAATCTGCGTTTTTCTAGTTTACACATGTTTTTCTTGGATTATTACACCAAATTTACCTTACAATTTTAGTTTTAATTGGACAATATGCTCACTAGAGAATTTACTAGTGAATACCTGCATTTTTAATGGAAGCAATTTCCACCCCTGATTTATTGATGACATTTTTAATTAATACGCAGACCATAAATATTTTCCATCAACCTTCATTACGTATGACAACACTCTTTGAGATGTGTGACTGTCATGCATGACTGGGTAGCGACTTCTGTTTGCATAGACAACATTTGTATGGAAGGACAAAAAATTCTGGCGAGGTGTGACTGTTTGAATGGCGGCAGAGTTCAAAATTCTAGACAACAATTTTACACCACATGGATGGACATTGAGTGTATTGTTGCTCATTTATTTATTGTTGTCAGTAAAACTGATATCCTTCTTGCTATTGACACTGTGACAATATTTATAGTCATGCAACAATCTCACTTTTAATTAATACTTGCTTTATCATTCCACTAGAATTTATATCTGCATTGTCATGGAAGCATTATGAAACATCATAACTTAAACTCCACGATTTTTTTTCCTTAATTAATGAGACAACGATATCCATCATAACAGACAGCCCTATCCTATTTTTATAGTCATCAACCTCTTGTGAACTCAACATTACCTATCTTTATTAGAATACTACTGAACAACGTGGGTAATTGTAGACAACCATTTACGATTTTGTTTTGTCAATGATTTGGTATTTGTTTAGACAAGAATTTTTGCATTGTATCATAGTGCTATAGTTTGAATTTTAATAGCGATAAGACATCAATTCTTATAGTTTAAAGTTTTACCAGATAGTGATTTCATTTTTAAAGGATAGCGATATTCTTATCTGATTTTGGGATTGGGAAATTAGTTGCAATGAATTGTCTTAATAATAATTGTTTTTAATGTGTATTGGTTGATGTACGACCGCAATAGAAATTGTGCATCATTAATTTAATGTGTTGTGTAAATGTGAAATTCATCAATTTCCCTTACGTCTTGTTGACTTTTCGAATCGGTGTTTGGGTTTTTTGTCATATGCTTGACAGTTAATTCAGTCTCCTAGTGCATGGACTTTTCTTGGGTTATAGGTCTAGATGTGTTAGGTAGCGCCAGGTTTAACGTCATGCCTATCACCTTGTGACGACATGATACCCAAGGAGGGGATCAATATGTGCCCTAAGGGATAGAGGCAAAGGAGAACTTGGTCGGGATCTGTGCTACCCTTTGTGGGCGTTGTTCATTATAGTTGTTTTTGCATTCGGGTTGTAACACCTTCATGCATTTGGTTGTGCATCATAGGGGGGTCTAGTGATTGGTCGTCGATACCATTGTCTCAGGATTGTGGATATTTTCCCTTATCTTGTAGGCGTGGTCATGTTGGTGTTGGGCAGGAAGTCATTTGTCCTTATTGTTTTACGCATGTTTCACCCAGTTTCTCTTGTGCCAGTGTGTGGAGTCATAGCTGTTTGTTTCCTGTTCTGTGGGCATGGTGCTCATTGTCAGATGTGTTGTTTAGCTATAATCATTGTTGTCATCCTGTTTAAAAAAAAATCGCACCTTCTGCTTCGCTTGTAGTCGGAAGAAGGGGTTGTTGCAAATGGTATCAGAGCAGGTTCAACCCACGACTTGGGATCACTACGACTTTCATTGATATGATATTTGATTATAATGTTGCTAATGAATTTGACTTGTATTTATGCAGGTAATCATGGTTAGAGGACATCATGAAGGTAGACGACGAGGTGCTAGGAGAGGAGGCGCAACGTCTCCAGTAGCATCCACGACTGAGGATTCTATCCCCCAGGGAGACGAACAGGTTGTTGGGCAGGAGCAGATAATGGTGGGGGACATGGTTGGGATGATGAGGTCTTTCTAGTGGATGTCTGAGCCACTAATCAACCATTTGGATAGAGAAGTAGTCAGGGTGTTGGCACCCCATGAGGGTCCACCGCACACTCCGATTGGTACTGGTAGCATTCATTGAGAACTCGAGAAGGTCAAATTTCCTGAGTTCTTTGGTGCCCCAGACGACGTAGACGCGGAGGCATAGTCGGAGAATATGGCGATGTGATTTTCACTTCACGACTATACCTCGAACATGAAGGCTTGCATGGAGGTCTTTCAACTTAAGGGGAGCACTCTTCTATGGTGGAAGACGCTCCTTCTACAATTGAACATGACCATCGAAAATGTGTCATAGGAACTATTTAAGGAACGGTTCCGAGAGAGGTACCTATCAGAGGAATTCATTAAGAATCACCTCAACAAGTTTAACGCCTTATGACAAGGTGGTTGTATGATGCCCAAGTATGAGGCCCATTTTATGGAGTTTCTTCGGTATTCTTTGCATCTTAATATTGATAAACTTAAGGTCAACAGGTTCTTGTTCGGCCTTAATGTCAGCATACGTGAAAAGGTTAGGATTCTGATGCCTTAGACCTTGCATGATGCCATCTAGAAGGCCCTCATAGAAGAGGAGGATCTTATCAGCGGGGGTTAAAGAAGGAATCCAGTGAGGATGGCAGGGCAGGCGTCATCTGGTGCATAGCAGTAGCAGACACTAGCTAGAAAAATGCTAGGATATCGTGGATTCTAGAGGGGATCCACTTTCACTACACCTCGGTGACTAGCGCCTCAACAACGAACTCCTTATTGGGGACCATAGAATCAACAACAACATCATGGATGATTTTAGGGGATAAATTTTTCTCATGGGATAATTTTCCATGTTTTTTCCAAAAATGAGATTCACTATTTTAAAAATGATTCACCTAAATTCTATAGGATAAAATTATTTTACCTTAAAAATTGCCAAAATTTTATAAAAACTATATAAAATCCTTAGAAATTTGAATATTTTTACAAACATATCGCCAAACATTTATAGTTGGCATATGAAGGATTAGTAAGATTCGCCAAGGTTTCTGCATTTTAAAATAAATTTCCATCCTCAAAATCATCCTTGAGCAGTGTCGACTGCAGCAACAACAGTTTAGGCCTGTTCAACATAACAGACCATGATTCCAGGCTAGTGGGCTGTCATCCTCTACTTCAGGTACCGAGAGTATTGGATCGAAGAAGGGGTGTTGGACTTGTGGGGATCCATACTACCAGTGCGACTGCCTAGTGGAGAGGACTAGAGCATCTGGATTAGTCGGACCCACTGCCATGGGAGATTTGGGCAAGGCCCATCATATTCATGCAGTGGTGAATAACCGCTAGGTAGAGCACCAGTCCACTATGTTGGAGACACCAGGTACTTTCGTTGACCAGACCCTTAGTATTTTGATTGATCCCGGTGCTACCGAGAGTTTCATTTCTGGTGCAACGCTAGAAAGGATTAAGGTAAAGGCAGTCGAACAGGATGAGTTTAGCTTTGTAGATATGGCTTCGCGAGACAAATAAAAGGTTGGAGGAAAGGTTACAGGCTGTACCCTTAACCTTGGAGAGTTTGTCACCAAGGCCAAGTTTTACATCACCATCTTAGGATCTTATGACATTGTGATCACTATGGACTGGTTGGAATCGAATGAGGCGATACTCAACTGTAAGACAAAATGTTTGAGCTTGGTTGATGATGTGGGACAGAGACACGTGATTGTAGGATGGAACCAGGGAGTTTCCTTGTGTCAATGATGAGGGATAGGGACGCGTGATGTGAAAGGGATGTAAGCTTATGTGATCCTTGTGGTAAACGATAAGGGAGTAGCGGATGGTTTAGAACACCTTCCTGTGGTGAGAGAGTTTGCAGACATCTTCCCTAAGGAGTTACTTGGGATTCCACCTGGGAGGGTATTGGAGTTTACCATAGACCTAAAACCGGGGACTGAACCGATAGCTAGAACGCCTTATTGGAAGTCGACCTCGGAGTTACAGGAGTTGAGAATTAAACTGAAAGAATTGTTGGACCTGGGACTGATACGTCCAAGTGTGTCACTGTGGGGTGCGCCTATTATATTCATAAGAAAGAAGGAAGGTTCATGGAGGCTCTGCATTGAATATCGTCAATTGAACAAGGAAATGATCAAGAATCTGTATCTGTTGCCGAGGATTGATGATTTGTTCAATCAGATGAAGGGTGCGATGGTGTTCTCAAATATCGATTTGCGATTAGGGTATCACCAGTTACAGATCAAGGAGGATGATGTCCCTAAGATGAACTTTAAGATGAGGTTGGGGAATTATGAGTTTATTTTTTTACCATTTGGGTTGACAAATGCCCCAGGGCTATTTATGAGTTTGATGAACGGGGTGTTTCATGAGTACTTGGGCAAGTTCATCCAAGTATTCATTGACGATATTTTGATTTGCTCTCGGATGATGGAGGAGCATGATAAGAACTTGTGCTTGGTACTATAGTGTCTATGAGAGCATAATTTGTATGGAAAGTTGTCCAAATGCTCGTTTTATCAATCGAGATATCACTACTTAGGGCATGTCATATCCGACGAAGGTATCATCGTGGATCCAACAAAGGTCGAGGCTATTATGGAATGGCCAGTCCTGATGAATGTCTTGGAAGTGTGCACTTCATGGGTTTAGTAGGATTCTATCGACGGTTCGTCGAGGGATTTTCTAAGATAGAAAATTTGATCATGGAATTGTAGAAGAAGAACAAGAAGTTTGCTTGGACCGAGAAATGCACGAAACCATTTCAGAGGCTTAAAGCAATTTTGACAACAACACCAATAATAAAGGTCCCTAACATGGACGTAGACTTCTTGGTATGCACTGACGCATCCAAGGAAGGCTTAGGCGAAGTCTTGATGTAATACGGTTGAGTTATTGCTTACATATTGAGGAAAATGAGAAGGCATGAGGAGAACTATGTGACGTACGATTTGTAGTTGTTAGCCATTGGTTATGCCTTGAAAGTTTTGAGACACTACCTTGTTGGATGAAAATTTGAACTAAAGATGAACCACTGTGGACTACAACACATATTTACGCAAAGCGAACTGAACACGTGACAACGACGTTGGTCAGAACTGCTTAGTGAGTACGATTTTGATATTTATTATATAAAAGGAACAATGAACTGAGTGGCATATGCATTGAGTTAGACACCACACATATTTTTGTTGTTTCCACTTCAGATGAATCTACGTGAAAATATTCTAACTTTACATCGCGACGATGATTGGTACAAAGAGGTAAAGGATTTTATCGGACAAAACACAATGATGGTACCAAGGTTTGAGGGATTTACGCTTGAAGAAGATGGATTATTGAGGTTTAAGAATCGCATTTACAGACCACCGAATGATGAGTTGAGGATTTCAATCCCAAAAGACTCTCACAGAGTAGTGTACATGGCTCACCTAGGAGTCACGAAGCTGAGGGTGGACCTTAAACCCTTATTATTCTGGAAATGAATGAAGGCATACATAGTTAACTATGTGGTCAGACATCTAGAATGTCAGTACATAAAGGATGAATATAGACATCCAACATGATTAATACAACCACATACTATTCCAAGATCAAAATGGGAAGTTATTTCTATGGATTTTACTGTTGGATTTCCACTAACGGAAGAAGACACGACTCGATTTTTGTGGTAGTCGACACTCTGACAAAGAGTTCTCATTTTATTCCTATGTGTACGATGTATCAGATACCTGAAATAGCTAGAGTTTTCATCAATGATATTGTGAGGCTGCATGGCATGCCTAAGAAGATTATATCCGGTCGAGGATCGGTGTTTATTGGACAATTTTGGACTAGTTTCCAAGAGGCCTAGGGAGCCTAGCTTAAATTTAGTATTGTGTATCACCCGGAGACTGACGAGCAAACCTAATAAATGAACCAGACCTTGGAAGACATGTTGCACATGTACTTGATGGACCAACAAAAGAGTTGGGAAGAATTCTTGTGACTGGTATAATTCTCTTATAACAACAACTACCAAAGGATCATTAATATGGCACCTTTCGAGTTCCTTTATGGGTGACTGTGTCGGATGCCTTTGAGTTGGGATCGGCTTGAGGATAGGGTCCTGGTGGGACTATAAGTGATCCAAGAAATGGAAGAGAAAATGCAAACAATAAGGCGAAGGATCAAATAAGTGCAAGATCGACAGAAGAGTTATGTCAATGCGCACTGTGATGACTGTAGTTACGAAATTGGCAATCGAGTCTCCTTGCGAGTAAAACCACATAAGAGTTCAATCAAGTTTGGAAAAGGAGATAAAAACTCTCCTAGGTTTGTGGGACCTTTCGATATTGTGGAGAGAAAGGGGCTCGTGGTCTATCGACTAGCCTTTCCTGATTATTTGAGGCGTATGTGTGATGTTTTTCACGTATTTGTTTTGAGACATTATATTAGTGATCTTACACATGTTATTGACATGAGTTCCTTGCAGGTATCGGACAAGGGGGTGCTCACGGCTGACCCTAAATGCATCATGGATCATCTCACTCGACAGCCACGACGTCAAACAATAGATTAGATCAAGGTCCAGTGGGACAACTATAGTCCTTAGTAGGCGACCTGGGAGGACACATATGATATGCGACGAAAGTTTCCTTTTTTGTTTCATAGATAGACTTTTGACACTGTGATACACATTATTTTGGCACTTACATACTGTGAAACTTCAGGATGAAGTTTAGACCAAGAGGGGTGTATGTAACATTGAGCTCTTGTGCGCACTAAGAGAACTTATTCTTTGAGGACACTTGCTTGCAATTGATCCATATTATTATACTATTAGGTGTTTGATTATGATTATGATGCATTATGGATTGATGACATGTTATGTTGTTGTATTGACATAGACAAGTGTTATTGACTCATTTTTCGTGAGTGTGCATGATTTTGGACCTCAAGGATGTAGAGGCATCGATGAAACCCCTTGGTCTCTGGATCGATTCGGGTAGTGGACTATTGGGGTTTGATTATTTTATATATGAAATTTGTGCATCTGATTAGATGATATGATTATGGATATTATTTCTAACATGATTCGTTGATGATGCAGGCTGACGATAGCTTGCTAACCAGACTCACATGTGGAGTAGAGGGGTCACGGATGATAACTAGAGACATTAAGGAAGAGGTGTGGACAGAATCCTTGCCACATCCTACTAGCACTCTTGTCATGGCTTGAACTGTAGGTTAATGATTACCTACTTCAAGAAGACCCATGATGTCATGAGTAAATATTGCGATAGTTTCTCACGATGATTCTAAGGGGTGTGAAATAAGGAAGGGGCCTTATTCCTTAAAGACCCTTAGTCTCACACAAGATCACCTGACGGAGTATTGACTCCAGGGGTTTTTGATGTCTACCAAGTCAGTCAAGAGGCGAATGGCACCCTTGGAGCACGGAGTGCATCCCGAAGGGCACGTCATGCATGAAAAACGAAAAGAGGTGAGTGGCACCCTTGGAGCACGTAGTGCATCCTGAAGGGCACGTCGTGCAAGGGAAACATAATGAGGGGAGTGGCACCCTTGGAGCACCTAGTGCAACCTGAAGGGCACATTGTGTTGTTAACTAATAAGTAAATAAACCTAGATGGCGTTAGAATGAATAATGTGATAAGAAATATTTAACACAATTTCCCTAACAAAATTTCGCCCAACTTAAGAAAATAAAATCTAGGTCTAAATGATACTTGTAGTAGAATATATATATATATATATATATATATATATATATATATATATATATATATAATACTAATAATCATCATTAAACATGTGACAAAAGGGGTTAAGAAACTCAATTAAATTATTAAAATCAAATTATGGAGGGATTTAAAATTTTAAAAGGGAAATAATTGTTTGTCACATGTGCTAATTAAAATTTTTACTAAAATGAAAAAGGTGGAAAAAGGGTAAAGGCTACACTTACTAATTTGAGTTTTAGATAAAAAGGGAAAGAGGGAAATTTAAAAGATTTAGGAATCTAAGGGAAAAAGGGGGAAACATAAAGAGAAAAGGGAAACATAAGGAAAAAACAAAATGACTAACTTGGCAAGGAATCTTGCCTTTAAGAACTTTCTAAATTAAACTCAACTAGTAAATTAGTAAGGGGGTAAGTCATTAAATTGTGTGAGGGAATATTGGGACACATAGGAGCGATTCTAGGAATGCTTTTAGGTCAGTGAGGGAAATAGGAGTAATTAAATAATTAATGAAATTAATTTTTGGTGAAATGAAGGGGATGAGTGACACATGTACGGGGAGGATTTTTCTGAATCAAATTATTGGGAATTAAATTAAATGGGAATTTGGGAAGCAAAATGACTTAGAAACTCTATATAAAATAGAGAGAAGGAGGAGGATGGATCTCTTCTATTTTTCATAACGTTACGCTGCATAATTTTAGACTTGACTAACTTATCTTATGGGAGTTGGGATACCCATCTCGGTGAGGAGTGGTAGATCGACCTTGCGAGGCGAGCTGTGAGATAGCTATGATTTGGTTTAGTGTGTGTGGCCCCTTTGTGGCTCGGGGGGATAAGGGGGAATAATACTACCCCTAGTGTTGGCAGGGAGGTACCGGTGAAGTCTCAACGGTCGGTAAGCGGGAGCTCCACAAAGCGCGTGGGACAACGACTCAGAGAAGACGACTTGGGCTAGGGTACGCTTACTTTTATTCTGCATGGTAGATTCTTATTGACCTTACACTTTCGATTCTATACTTTTAACTGTGTAAACATGGTGTTGGACTTCACATTTTAATTGAGAAGCTAATTTCCCCATAGCCTTAAGCTCGCTTCTTGACTTGATTCCCTTGGCATTCAATCCCTGAATGTTGCAACATTCCTATTGGTTTTGTTGATTTGTTGTGAAGAGTTGTGCTTCTACTTCATCCTCATCCCAAGTTCATCAGTCCACACCTAAGTAGTCATCCAGGAGCCGAATCGACGGTCGTCACTTCGATGCATAACGACCTATAGATTCTAATTCCCTTCTTTTTTGTGCGTGGATGATGAGTGAAGGATATTTTTTACAGCTGTCTACCCCTAATGATTTGATGCAGGATAATTTCTCCACCTCATCATAGGTGTCAACACGCCAACACACCAGCACGCAATGGAGAAAGGGAGAGGTGTCGACCCTCTTGTTTTAAAATTTTGAAATATGATCTGATACAAATATTTCAAGTTATAAAGCTATAAGATCCTACCACGCCTTTATAAAGGTAGTAATTGAGGTTGCCTTAAATGGTTGTCTGCAGCAATCCTAGGATGTAGTGAGGTCTAGGAATCCATTTATGTAATGTATTTGTAGAAGTATGGGGCCATAGTAGAGAAAGCAATGGCACTAAGGCAGTGAAGAGGATAAGCTCATAGAGCCCTCTTTTTTAATCAGGAATGAGAGGAAGATAGAGAGGTATGGGTAGAGAGGCCTTAGAGGTAGAATTTCAAAGAGAGAGGTCTGGGTAGAGAGGCCTTAGAGGTAGAAGTTATAAGAGAGAGGACTTGAGAGCACTAAGGCTTGGTACAGTCCAGTTATGTAAACATCTATATAGACACACAAAGATAATAGAAAAGCAGTTTTATTGCATATTGTTGTTCATGTGTTTATGTATTCCACGAATGAATCCTGTAGATGTATGATATGCTTCATTTATAGTAGAAAGATAGATTTCTCTATCTTTGTTTGATTTTTTTATATCATTTTGGTTTCTTTAGGCTGTGCAAGCAGTAAACGAAAAAACATAACGTTGGGAGTTATGTTCTAGTGCAAGGAGTGCGCATCTGAACTCTGCGGAGTCAGAAAAGAACGTGCCAGGAGGGCACACCAAATTGATCATAAGCTCAATGAGAAACCTCAGAGTTACTAAATACACTGGAGGTAGGACTGTGCAGAGGAAGGCACAGAAAGACAGAATCATTGAAGATTCTGTAGAGCTCTGCCAGGTGGGCAACGAGCTAGTGCAAAGAGTTCACAAGGAGAATTATATTCTGAGTTCAGAAAGAAGAGGAGTGTCTCAGGAAAGACACTCATAGAGTTACTAAATACTTTGTCGTCTCAATAAGGAGTGCTTGAGCATAAGTCACTAGGAGGACACGTATATCCCTTCAAAGGAAGAAGAAGGGTTGAGTCCCTTAGAGACTGAGCCAGCCAAAAGCTCACAAGAGATGGCATCATAGCATGAAGAGGTCCTGCAAGGGGTTGCATAGGTAAAGAAACCCCTTTGAGGTTTTAGAGTTGATAAATCTCAGGAGGGGTAGTGTTCCCCGAACACAGGCGAGACCCAAAGTTATAGGCTCCCAGGAGAATCGAAGGTCACAGCCTTCAAAACTATGGAAATCCTCTAAGTCAAAAGATCAAATCTCAAGAGAGATGGCACCAAGGGATTTGGTTGGGACTCATTAAGGATTTGAATGGATGACAAAGAGTCTTCGATGAGGAATTGTTGAGAGCCGACAACTATCGAATCAAGAGAAGTTGTGAGGAGGATAATGGTTGGAGTCATTTAACTCTCAAAGCTTGGGAGGAACATGAGTCGTCAATCTAGGAGAGATCTGAACCATTGGTTCATTTCGTGGGATTGGATATCAGGAGATGGGAGGATAGAGGTCCTTAGTTTCCAAAGTTGCGACATGCGAAATCAAGATTCGATTGCAACTATAGATCGTGGGGGGATCTAGACCATCTGATTAGAGTCCAGACAGGCGTGAACGGGAACAGGAGGAGATTAAATCTGGATCGTTGGATCTGAGTGCATGGACTAAAAGTCATTGGATATGGAGGAAGGTGCATGAGAGAAGTTCCAAAAAGATCGAAACTGTCCATCATCAAAGGTGGTAGGTGGCAGCAGATCTGGGGTGTTCATGGAATCAGACACCAGAAGATTTGCAAGGAGCATAGGAGCAAAATCATGAAAGGGAAGTTCATGAAATCATCTGGACCGTCCATCAGAAAGGAGTCGTGGCGAGCATGCAGCATTTCGCTGACTTGCTATGGAAGGAAGTCAAAGGGTGGAGCTTGTGAAACTCGCGAAATGTGAAATCGTGAAAAGACTCTGAGCCATTGGATCGAGTCAAGATGTGGGCCATTGATCCAAAGCATCGAAATTTCATCATTTTAGGATTCATAGGTTCGAAGGAGAGAACCATCCCAAAGTATCGAGTCATGAAGTTCTGACTTCGTGAAGGAGGAACGTGGACCGACGGATCTTGGAGCACCAGGATCCATTGATCTGGTGTGGGATAATTGTGGGGTTTCAGGGATCAGAAGATCTCAAGTGAGAAGTCTTTTGACTTCGCGAGTCATGAAGTCCCAAAACACTTTTGAGGTTTGGCCCCAGGTCATAGCAGGGGTCATATGGATGCATAAGAGGAGGATATAAAGACCCGTTAAGCCCTATTTCGGTTTTTGGGACTTGGAGGAGTTAGGGGGACTCAGCAAAAGGATTCGGGAAGTCACGAATTCTGAAGCGCCTTTTGGAGTAAGTTGTGGTCACAGGGTAGTGGTCATGGGGGGGGGTGAATTTTGCGTCTGGTGCTTGTTTTCACAGAGAGGGTTTGATAAAGGACCTGTGGATTATTTCTCAGAGATTCCACTAGGGAATCGAAGAGCTACTTTAGCTCGATAAGAGAGGAAAATTATCCTTGACCGAGAGGTCAGTGGACCCTGCCGAGGCAGAGGTAGGGGGTCTGCATCATGTGGTATTAGAGCTACTTTCTGTCTATATACAACAGGAAGAGGGGGAAAAGGAATATATCTTATAACATCAAGTGGTATCAGAAGTTCAATTTTCCTACATATAGCGAGTGAAGGAAGACAAAGTGTTGGTGCTCTGTGGTGATTGTTTGCAGGTGTGCAACAATCAATAGATAGCCAGGTGAGATATAGGAGAAGATGGTGGTGGTCTCAGTTACAGAGTAATGAACATGATTTCCAGGAGGGCAGGTGGAATATGGATACAGATACTGAAGGCCTTGAATGTGGTTGAAGAGGCGACCACCAACAAAAAAGAAAATAAGAAATTGACAAAGAGCTCACTGAGATAGGAGCGATAATGGAACGACTGACATTGAAGATGCAGGAAGAGGAAAAAGCACACTAGAGGTGTGAATGGCCTCTGAACGGGAAATCCAAGTGGTCTGTTCAAAATTTGTTGGCAAGGAAACAACAACGAGAGTTCAGGAAGTGATTGAGATATGCTAAAACCCTCAGTGACACAGAGCTAGTTTACATCTATGAGCCAGAAGTTGGAGGATCCCTCAGTGATGAGGAAGGGAGATCAGTTTCAGGTCTCATAAATTGCCAGGAGGGCATAGATGAATTTTCAACTTGCCAGGTGGGAAATGAAATGAGATCAATGGATGGTCTCATAGGATTCTAGGAGGGAAGTAATGGAAGTTGAAATTGCCAGGTGGGAAATGATATGAGATTAGCAGAGGATCTCATAAACTACTAGGTGGGAAGAAGTGAACTTTCGAGTTGCCATATGGGAAATGGAAAGAAATCAGTAGAAGGTATCACATACTGCCAGGGGGGTAGTGCTAAAAGTTCAAATTTCTAGGTGGGCAATCATATGGGGTCGGTTGACCTCATAGATTGTTAGGTGGGTAGCAAAAAATTCCCAAATTTCCAAGTGGGAAGAGGGAAGGAAGTGAGATTGACTGAAGGTCTCAGGAACTCAGTAGTGAGTTCATATCAGTGAGGAGTGATGATAGGAGAGGATTCATGTGGGTTTGCAGACGATGTGAATGAATACAATGTTAAGCCCTAATGTTGTCTCATTACCCCTTAATTGGGGCATATTAGATTAGTAATGCTATTTTATTTATGTCGGCTTTAGGCCATTAGTTGTAATTTAGATTAGTAATGTTATTTTAATTATGTCGGCTTTAGGCCATT
>ML785016.1:599456-662413 GCA_009831015.1 Picea engelmannii
ATCTTGTACTTGAACATTTAAGTGGGGTAAAAGGAGGTTGCCCCCTCGAAGAGGCTTATTATCTGAAATTATCTCTTTTTCAAGGCGTTGAGTACTTTTTCTAAGGTTTTTATATGCTATATTGATGTTTGGTTCTTAACATACAATGAGAAGTTAAATACTCCCATCGTAGCAGAGGAGGATCAGAGGTGTGTTCTGATCATTGGGGGAATTTGAATATCCTTGCCAAATAGTCCAGTAGAGACTGATACAAGAGTTGCACATGAGGAGGTAGTATGACAAGAATTTGAGAAGGAGGCCATGGAGCCAAATTATTTTAAATCTAACTGTGTCTTTGATGTAGGTGCAGTAGAAGAAAGACAACCATCAGAGACTGTCAAAGTGGAGCAAATACTGATGTCTGCCCCAACAGAAAAAGAGGATAATTCCGATGAATTTCTCACTCAATGGGAGATATAATTGAGGATGTTGGAGGATTGGTTGGACAATATAGAACCAATAGATGACTTCCAGAAGACAGTCACACAAATTTCAGAAGAAGAGCATTCAGAAGAATGGCTCAAAATTTTCAGCCAGGAATCTGAAACGAAGATGACTGCAGCACTGGAGCCTGCAGCAAAAAGAGAAGAAGACATCATAGACCTTACTGATTTGTATGAGGAATTGGAAGCCCTAGAGAGAAGGGCCGTGGTGAAAATCTTGCAGATCCAACGGGCTAAGTTGGAGACAGATGGAGGAGAATAGCATCCCCAGGAACAGTTGGAAGAAGTTGGACTCGATCCAACACAAGGAGGGATGGAAAAAGATAATCTGTCAGAAGAGGTGACTGAGCAGAAATCTAGTCAAGTAGAGACTAAATAACTGGATTCTGCAGCATAGTGGCAAGCTAATGCCACAAAATAAGAAAATGGCATGGGGGATCATGATGATCTACCCATTGATAAGGAAGTGCAACAGAGGAGACTGCATAAGAAGGGACAACAACTGGAGCAGTTGGACAAGGTTATAGAAGATATTAGGAAGATGATGTTGAGGTCAGTAGAAGCAGTTAGCAAAGGAGATATGAATAGAGGAGAACCTGGAAGAGCAATAGGAAAGCAACAACAACATCAATGAAGCAGAGGAGAAAGAGGACAACTCCAAGGGAAGTTTTGGGATCCATGAATATTTCAACACTAGAGAAGAGGAGCTCATGATTTTTCCAACAGGGGAGTATGATACAGGAGCATCACTCCACCTCATCATAGTCACCTGCATGCCAACGCGCCAACACACCATGGATAAATGGAGAGGCGTTGACTCTCCCATTTTAAAATTTTGAAATATGATCCAATACAGATCCTTCAGGTTGTAAAGTTGTAAGATCCAGCCACGGCTTTGTACAACTAGTGGTTGAGGTTTCCTTAAATCATTGCCTGTAGTAAGACTAGAAAGTAGACAAGTCTGGGCATCCATTTATCTAATGTAGTCATAGAAGTATGAGGCTGTAGCAGAGAAAGCGATGGCACTAAGGCAGTGAAGAGGATAAGTTCATAGAGCCCTCTTTTTTAATTAGGAATGAAAGGAAGATAGAGAGGTTTGGGTAGATAGGCCTTAGAGGTAGAAGTTCAGATAGAGAGGTCTGGGTAGAGAGGCCTTAGAGGTATAAGTTTTGAGAGAGAGGACTTGAGAGAACTGAGGCTTGTTACATTCCAATTTTGTAAACATCTGTATAGACACACAGAGATAATAGAAAATAAGTTTTTGCTGCATATTGTTGTTCATGTATTCCATGAATGAATGTTGTAGATGTACGATAAGTTTCATTTATAGTAGAAAGATATATTTCTATATATTTTTTTGAGCTTGTTGTATCATTCCGAGTTCTTTAGGTTGTGCAAGGAGTAAATGACAGAACAGAACATTGGGAGTTATGTGGCTAGTGCAAGGAGTGCGCATCTGAACTCTGCGGAGTCAGAAAAGAAGGTTCCAAGAGGGAACACCAGATCAATCATAAGATCAAGGAGAATCCTTGGAGTTACTAAATGCACTAGAGGTATGACTGTGCAGAGGAAGGCACAAAAATATAGAACCACTGAATATTTTGTAGAGTTCTTCCAGGTGCGCATCGAGCCAGTGCAAAGAGTGCACAAGGAGAACTCTATTCAGATTTCTGAGAGAAGAAGAGTGTCTTAGAAAATACACTCAAAGATTTACTGAATACTCTGTCGGCTCAATAAGGAGTGCTTAAGCATAAGTCTCTATGAGGGCACTTCTAACCCTTCAAAGGAAGCAAAAGGGTCGAGTCCCTTAGAGACTGAGCCAGTCGAAAGCTCAGAAGAGATAGCATCATAGTGTGTAGAGGTCCTGCAAGGGGTTGCAGAGGTCAAGAAACCCCTTTGAGGTTTCAGAGTTGATAAATCTCAGGAGGGGTAGCATTCCCCGAACACAGGCGAGACCCATAGTTATAGGCTCGCAGGAGAATCAAAGGTCGCAGCCTTAGAATCTCTAGAAATATTATAAGTCAGAAGATCAAAGCTCAAGAGAGTTTGCGCCAAGGGATTTGGTTGGGACTCATTAAGGAGATAAATGAACGATAGAGAGTCTTCGAGGAGGAGGAGTCGATTGTCGACGACCGTCGGATCAAGATAAGTTGAGAGGAGGATAACGGTGGGAGTCATTTAACTCTCAAATCTCAAGAGGAACAGGAGCCGTTGATCTAGGAGAGATCTGAACCATTGGTTTATTTCATGGGATCAGATATTGGGAGATAGGAGGACAAAGGTCCTTAGTTTCCAAAGTTGCAACATGCAAAATCATGATTCAATCACAACCATAGATTGTGGGAGGATCTGGACCGTCTAATCAGAGTCTAGACAGGAATGAACATGGACAGGAGGAGATCAGATATCGTTCATTGGATCTAAGCGCGTGGGCCAACAGTCGTTGGATCCAGAGGAAGGTGCACGAGAGAAGTTCTGAAATGATGGGAACCATCCATCATTGGAGGTGACATGTGGTAGCAGATCTGAGGTGTTTGTGGAACTGGACACATGAAGATTTGCAAAGAGTAGAGGAGAAAATTTGTGAAATCATCTGGATCATCCATCAGAAAGGACGTGTGGCGAGCATGCATCATTTTTCTAACTCATTGTGGAAGGAATTCAAAGGGTGGGGTTTCTAAAACTCAGGAAATGAGAAATTGTGAAAAGACTCTGAGTCATTGGATCAAGTCAGGCTATGGGCCATCGATCCGAAGCATCAACATTTTGGCATTTCGGGAGTTAGAGGTTCGAGGGAGAGAAACATCCCAACGTATCAAGTTGTGAAGTTTCGACTTTGCGAAGGAGGAACGTGGAGAATCAAATCTTGGAGTGCCAAGAGTCGTTGATCTGGCGTGGGTGAATTTAAGGGTTTCAGGGATCGAAAGATCTAAAGTGAGAAGTATTTTGACTTTGTGAGTCACAAAGTCCTAAAACACTTTTGATGTTTTTCCCTAGGTCATAGCATGGTTCATATGGATGCATAAGAAGAGGAGCTAAAGACCCATTAATCCCTATTTCGGGTTTCCAGACTTGGAGAAGTGACGGGGGCTCAACAACAGGATTCGCGAAGTCGTGAATTCTGAAGCTCCTTTTGGAGTAAGTTGTGGTCACAAGGTAGTGGTCACAGGGGGGTGAAATTTCATGCCTGGTGCTTGTTCACACAGAGTGGGTTTCATAAAGGACCTGTGGATTATTTCTCAGAGATTCCACTGGGGAATCGAAGAGTTTCTTTAGCTCGATTAGAGGGGAAAACGATCCTTGACCGGGAGGTCAATGGACCTTGTCGAGGCAAAGGTAGGGGGTCTGCATCATGATTGTTCTGGATTGAGTGTTTGCCTTATGCCTTCTTACGATTGAATACCTCTGGTGTTGTTCATCTTCCTTCTCTGCAATTTTAATGACAACGTTTCTTTTTATATCTGGACTATGTTTTTAATGTATGCAGTGTGTACGGGGCATTTTTACTGTCTATGATTTATTATAATTTTTGATGGAAAATTTTCTCTTCTTTTCAAGACATTTGGCCTACGAAATGTTTCCTCTTCCATCGTTACATTAAAGGCTAATTGACTATGTATTTATATACCTCTAGCTTGTGATTTTCTCCTAGCTCATTCTAGCATTCAATTCGTTTGTTTTCTGGGCATTTTTACCCATCTATTGGCTACTACAGAATCCTTTTATTTACTGCGATTATTTTCTCTTCAAGTTATTATGTTGATGGAGAATTTATCCTGTGTGTCACTCACACTTGAATGCATTTTATTAAATTTCGTGGTAGTTAATGGTCTGACAACATACATTCTAGTAATCTAGTGGCACCATTTTCTCTTAGCCTTTGCATTCACATTTACACAGAGTTGCATTCATTTTTACTCCATTTTTCCCCTCCATTGTATATTGTTGTATTTCTTTTTATATGTTGGGTTCATAAGTTGTATTAGACAACGTTATATGGTATAGATTCATATAGATAATTGGAAGCGAAATTATTATAAGGATGTCTTAATTTTGTTAGGTAAACAACGTTGAATATATCTCATAGACAGAGTTCGATAATTTCATGATTAAAAGACAGCAAAAACATTGTGATGTTAACCATAGAAAATTGAGTGATTATTGACCATGATTTTACTTGTAAATATGCAACTGCGCTTGAGTACCTGTTGACAATGTTCTGGTACTTTACATAAAATTATAGCGTTCAATCTGAGTTTTTCTAGTTTACACATGTTCTTCTTGGGTTATTACACCGACTTTACCCAACGATTTTAGTTTTAATTTGATAGTACGCTCACCTATCAGGAGGATTTTAAGACTCTATCTGAGAAATTAATTGAGGGTCCTACTAACCTTGGCCTTGATGTCTCTTTCTCCTGCTCCTCCCAATCTTGATGCGCCAGCTTGCCCTAGTGTAAGGTTTTTCACTTCCCATGTTGTACAGAGTGCATTCGTGCCTCTTAGGTATTGGCAGTATCATTTCTCCCTTATGCCTTTGAAGGAAATGGATCTGTGTTATGAAAACTTCCACAGGGAAAAATCTGTTGCCTCCATGAGAAACCCCTAGTGCAATCGACAACAATACCTGGTAAGTTTCCTCTAAGGGACTGTTGTATTTTGGATTCAGACAGAGTCTGTTGTTCTTGGTTGGAACCAAGAATAATTTGTTTTCTGTACACTTTACTGTGGGCTACAGACTTTCCTTACTCCCGTTAGATTCTATGCGTTCTTTTTAATTTTAGTAGTGACAGTAGAAGAGGTTTTCTTACTATAACCATGAGTCACAAAACCCCTACTTTTGTGAACCTATATTTCATGTTCACTATTTGTGTCTCATGGTTCTATTTCTGGTTTAATCCTTTGTTTACCCTACACTTAGCAACTATAATTTGGAGTGACTCAGAGTCGTTCTGAATAGTTTACACCTTCATCGTGCTCCAGGAACTAGAGGGTCCAACTGGTTCTCAACGTATATGTTTCTTGTCCATGACTGGTGCATAACATTTGTAGGAAGGCAGTGATCTACCAGTAAATTATCCCTCGATGATGTTAGGTTAATTCTCCACGATCAATTTTATTGGTGGAAAGTATGATACCGTTCTTTGCATTCTTTGCTTTGTTCATCAAGGGTTTTTATCAAATGATTCCTTGCTCTTGAATTCACAATGGTATTTTATTTTATCAAGGAAATTACTTGACATTCTGTAAGAAGGGTTTTCTCTATATTAATCGTGGGGATCTTACCATTGCGAGGGTACCCACCAGGAGATCCCAGACCCTTCTCCCCTCAATCAAGGTTGGCTATGAAGCAAAGCATGGCAATAGGAGGGTGTGGCATTTCGGCCCTAAGTTAAGTGATCCGACAACTATGGTTATCATTGTTCCTTTTCGAGTTTAAAAATAAAAATTATACTCTGTAACTTTCCCAATGTTTATCGTGATGGCCGAATGCAGGTGTGCCCACTTCACAGCGCGGGCTCTAGCCTCTGTTCATCCTGGCAAAGGTACTCGGGTTCCAAAATATGCCCCTTCAACTTGTTTCTGAAACCACGATATGGAGGTCTCGATTATGTTCATAGTTTTTCTGATGTTAAGAGTAACCTTTGTTCATGCACCGATTCCCTATATCGGATAACTGAGGGTTTCATCCCATTTTTGTTTATCAAAGTTCCAATTTATATGTAAGCATGATGTGGGAGACTTCTGAATGAAATTCTTGTTTTATTTTGTTTAAAAGAAATATTTACCCCAACGGAATCGTTATTATAGGTCTCACATCTTCAGACTCTGCGTATTCGTATGTGTTTGTTTTCGATTGGTTGCTTCTTCAGTAAGGATTTGCATCACTCTATAATTTCGGAGAATGCGAAGCGATTTAACAAGAATGCTTTGTTTCCTTTCTGCGCACAACATATATAATATATGTCATACGTTGTTAATGTAGTAGCAAGTTTATCTATCTGTTACCTGTAGTATTATCCTAGCATGATTATATCGTCCCAAATATATAGGGTGGACTTACTCCTTGGATTACGTTCGTTCCCATATGCTTCATCATTCTCGACTGTTTAAGTGGATTATGTTTACAGTTTTAAACATACCTATGCATATAATAGCTCTGTTCATGCATTGATATATATTCAACTGTATTTAAAGGTTGTGACATATATGTGCATATAATAGTTATGTTCGTTCATTGATGCATATTCGACTATGTTTAAAGTTTGAAACATATATGTGCATATAATAGCTCTGTTCATTCATTCGACTCTGTTTAATGTTTGAAACATATATGCGCATATAATAACCCTGTTTGTTCATTCAACTCTGTTAAAGTTTGAAACACATATACGCATATAATGGCTTTGTTCGTTCATTCGACTCCGTTAAATATTGAAACATATGTACACATATAATGGCTCTGTTCATTCATTCGACTCTGTTAAAGTTTGAAACATATGTACGCATATAATAGTTTTGTTCATTCATTGATACATAATCGATTCTGTTCTAAAATTGAGTCTGGGAAATAAATCTGCAATCAAATCCTATAGTCTATTCACTGAAATTCGAACAATCTATGTCTAGGTTCTTGCATGCATACCAGCATTAAGGATCCCACTATAACAATAACCAATTCGTTCCACAAAGGTAGAATATTGAATATTTAGGTACCGGAAAGGACTTGCAGTAGTTACACGATCATTAAAACAGATACTAGAACTCTTTCTGTACAACGATAACATGTACAGTATATCCAATATAAAATCATTCAGACAGATAGAGTTTAGAGTACATATTTGAACTAAGCTTGCAGAGAAAACAAAGGGAACATCGACGTTCCTCCCAACTGTAGAATCGAGTAGCCATGATTACTTGCCTGATTCACCCCCTAGCCTGACCATGAGTCCATAAGGGCGAACTTGGAAAATCCCTTTGCAGCATTCTCCTTCAATTCAGTCACCTTTTTTCTCCTTGCCTCACACCCTTCCAGTGTTCATAACAACAACTAAAAGGGAAAAAAAAAATAGACTCTTTCCCCAGCATACTTAGCAGCGTCCTACCTCCTCACATATGTTTATTTGTAACTTGCCTAGGTCTTTTTCCTTCTTTGGAATTTTCCCAGCCCCCTAAATCCCTGATTTCCAGGGGCTGCCAATGGCCAAAGAATTAATTTTCCACTTGTACAAATCATCCCAGGGGTAGTTCCAACATGTTCCCCACTCATGGAGCCATGGTCAGCTAATTCTAACATGGTTGTTCCATTTGTCTTCCTGCAATGAACATAAAATATTCAATTTTCAAACAAGTGTCATTGTCAAATAGTTAGTTGGGTCATCAGAGTCCTGCCCAATAGTCATAATAATTTATTACAATTAACAAATTCAAAATTCAGAATTGCCATAAATGGAAAAAAAATTCCAAATTCGAATTTACCAAAAACAGAATAATTTCCCAGAAATTTAAATTTCCAAATTATTTTATTTTGGGGGATGTCACATCCTTTCCCCCTTCAATAAAACACTATCCTCAGTGTTTGTTCCTTTCTTGGAACAAGATTACATGAGATTTCCGCAAATCTCCCTCCAATTCCCAAGTGGCCGCCTCAGGACTAAAGTGCTTCTATTGGACCTTTACCTGAGCGACAACTCTGTTCCGAAAAACTATTTCTCTCTGGTCCAGAATGCATAGGCGTTCCACCTAGAATTTTCCTTCGGGTTCCACCTGTACCAAGTTCCAATCAATCATATGAGTAGGGTCCTGAACATATTTTTTCAATAAAGAAACATGAAATACATTATGAATTCTTAGATTCCCTGGAAATGCAAGTTGATACGCTACGGGTCCAATTCGAGCTAGTATCTTGAAGGGCTCACAAAACCTGGGTGCCAGTTTGGCACAGTTTCCTAGCTTTAGTGAGATTTTCCAATCTTTGACCTTCAAATATACATGGTCTCCCGCTTGAAACTCTAAGTGTCTTATTTTAAGATATGCATAGCTCTTCTGTCTGTCCTGTGCTTCCTTCAAGTTCTGTTGTATCTTTCTTACCATGTTCTCCATTTCTTGGAGCATTTCTGGTCCAACCATGAGTCTGTCAACCGGGTTATCCGAACTAATTGGAGTCGTGCACTTTCTGTCGTATAATACTTTGAAAGGGATCAACTTTGTTGAAGTTTGGTACCCATTGTTATATGCAAACTCTACCAAGTGTATATAATCCTCCCACTTGTTTGGTTTTGTTCTTATGTACATGTAGAGCATATCCTCTATCATTTGGTTTGTCCTTTCGGTTTGTCCATCTGTTTGTGGATGATAACTTGTACTGAAATTTAAGTTTCTATTGAGCCCTGCAAACAATTCCTTCCAAAAAGTGGATGTGAATTTTACGTCTCTATCTGAAATCACCATTTTAGGATTACCATGCAGTCTAAAGATTTCTTTCATGAATATTTCAGCGATGTTTATAGCTTTAAATGTAGACTTTACAGGAATAAACTATGCAGACTTACTGAGTTTATTGATTACAACCATGATGGAGTCATTTTGTTTATAAGTTTTAGGCAAACCTATTATAAATTCGAGTGATATAGTCTCCCATTTCCATTCTGGTACTGGTAATGGCTATAAGAGGCTGGCTGGATGCTGGTGTTCAGCCTTAACCTACTAACAATCTTGGCACCTAGCCAAGTATTCTGTTGTTTCTCCCTTCATATTAGGCCAATAAAATAGTTTCCTAAGTGTTGTTATCGTTTTCTGGTAACCTGGGTGGCCAGAATATGGCTTCTTATGCACTTCGTCCAAGATTGTTAATTTTAACCCTGCTAAATCTGGTATGTAAATTCTGTTTTTAAATCGTAGCATCCCTTTCTAATCGATACTTAGATCTAGTTTATTTGAATTCGTAGTATTTTTTGGTAGTTCTTCCATTATTTTAGTATAGTTTTTGTCATCAACACCTGTCGTCCTTATTCTTTCTTCCATATCACTATCTTCCCTGCTAATATTCATCTCAAATAATCCATGGATTCTTCTACTTAAAGCATCTACTACTTTGATTTCCTTGGCCTTGATATGTCTAACCTCGAAGTCGAATTCACTTAAGAAGGCTAACCACCTTGCTTTCCTTGTGTTAAGATCTGTTGGTTAAACATATATTTCACCCGCTGTTGTCTGTTAATAATAGGAATCTTCTGCCCACTATGTAGTGTCGCCACATCTTTAAGGTGTGTATTACTGCTGCCAATTCTAAGTCATGAGTGACGTAATTTCCCTCGTGTTCTTTCAATTTTCATGACTCATAAAAAATAACGTGTCCTTCCTGAGTTAGGACACCACCTAGCCCTTGTTTACTCACATCAACACATGCGGTGAAGTCTTTATCTGGATTTGTTACTTTCAATATGGGTGTCGTTGTCAATAATTCCTTTAGTTTGTTGAAGTTGTCTTCACATTTCTCTGACCAGTTAAACCTGGTTCCTTTCTTTTGTAATGATGTGATAGGGTAGGCTATCTTGGAAAAATCTTCTATAAACCTGCGGTAGTATCTGATGATTCCCATGAATGACCATATATCTGCTACATCTTTAGGTACCGGCCATTCCATAATGGTTTTTGTCTTTTCCGGGTCTACAACAATGCCCTCTGCTGAAATTACACGTCCAAGATATTGTATTTCTTTCTGATAGAAGGCACACTTGTCGAAATTGGCGTACAGTTTGTGCTTCCTTAAGGTTGGCAGAACTATTCTTAAGTGTTCCTCGTGTTCCTCCTCCGTCTTTTAATAGACTAGGATAACGTCGATGAATACTACCATGAACTTGTCAAAGTACTCACTGAAAATACTATTCATTAGGCACATAAACGTGGCTGGGGAATTAGTGAGTCCGAAAGGGATGACTACAAACTCGTAGTGTCCATATCTTTTCTAAAATGTTGTTTTGTTTATGTCCTCTTCTTTTATCCAAACTTGATGATAACCGGATCGTAAATCCAATTTTGAAAAGATCTTGGCCCCCCATACTTGATCGAACAGATCATTTATCCTTGGTAAGGGATATTTATTCTTAATAGTCATTTTGTTCAGTTGCCTACAATCAATACATAATCTTAGAGTACCATCCTTCTTTTTCACAAAGAGGACTGGTGCTCCCCAAGGTGAGACACTTGGTCTGATATACTCTTTGTCCAACGATTCCTGTAGTTGTATTTTTAATTCTGTCAGTTCTGGTAGACTCATCCGGTAACGCGCCTTTGAGATAGGGGCAGAGTCGGGTAACAGATCTATGGAGAAGTATATTTCCCTTCTAGGGGGTAATTCTGGTATCTCATCCACAAACATGTCTCTGAAATCACGTAGGACAACAAATTCTTCCAACTTTGACTTATCCTTCTTTTCTGCTAAACTCGTCATTTGGATGGCATAAAATTGACATCCTTTTCTCACACATTTCTTTAGTTGCATTGCTGAAATTTTTTGGACTAATACCATTTTTTGTATACCTTGGGCTGTCTTGGTGGTGCCAGAATCATCTTTATAGCTAAGTATCTTTGTATAACAATTTAATTTTGCTTTGTGTTATTCCAACCAGTCCATCCCAATAATCATATCGTAATATCCTAGTGGTAGGATGTTCAGATCGGTTCTTATAGTTTGACCATCTAGGCTGAATTCAAAATCCAAGATATAGTCGATTACTTTCCTTTTTGTACCTATCGCTAGTTGTACAAGCCATGATTTTGCGTGCTTCAGTCTCTTAAGTTTATTTGAATATACTATCTTTGGAGTAATATAACTTAATTTTGCTCTGGGGTCAATTAAAACAAAAATTCGAGTGTCATGGATTTTACCTTTGACTTCTACCACCGAGGACTGGTGGTCAGCTTGTCGTACATCGATGGCCACATTTATCCGATGTAGGCTCATGCCCACGTCTCCCACTATCGAGGCTTATTCCAGGTTATGGACAACAGTTCTGTTGTTCGAACTCAAATGTGGGTAGTTCCTCCTAAGATGAGGCTCTCCACATTCCAAACACTTTAATGGCTCACATGAGTTGTTCCCAAACCTCCTCATTCCCACCTCATTCCCAGGTTTACCAATTTTCCGCTTCCTTGCGTATTCAGGAGATTGGAGTGAAAATCCTTTCTCGAAAAACTCTTTGCTGTATTCCGATAAGGAGCTGGCTAGTACCCCTTCTTCCACTAGTTCATTCAATCTTGTTTCTTATCCTTCCGGGATTTGGGAAACTCTTCTCACTATTTATATTGGTCATAACACATCCGTGCTTTTCTGAATACTTCGCTTAAGGATTTGGGGTTGTCAAACTCAATTCTGTCCCTGTAGGACTGGTGTAGACAGCTTAGGAATCGCTGAATTTTTACTTTATCCTCCCGGATGTACGGTATGAACCTTAGCAGATCCATAAACTTATTTATAAGGTCCTCCATTGTCATCTGTCCTAGTCATAACTCGTAAAATTCATTTTTCTTCCTTTCGTAGTAATTTTCAGAAAGGTATTGTTTCTTGAAATACTTCTTAAAGTTGGACCATTCCAACTGTTTCTCCTTTAGGCCCTTGGCCAATTTCAAATCTTGCCACCAAATACTGGCCTTCCCTTTCAGATTGTAGATGGCCATCCTGACCTTCATGTTGCTGGAATAGTTGTAGATTTGGAAATACTTTTTGATGTCCAACAACCATGCCTCTACTTCTTCTTGTGTCCTGGATTCCCCATCAAAGATAGCGGGTTTAATTTTTTTAAATTCTCCTTCAAGGTGGTCTACTTGTTTTCTTTTCCTATCGGTTTTAGTTCCCTCTTCAGCTGGAGGTTTTCCTTCAGATGAACTATCTCCTTTTTCTATTTCTGGCCCTGAGTTCTTGGAGGCTCTCTTGCTGACTTGTTCATCATTATTATTGTCTTTTGGGCTTTTCTTGGTCACTATATTGCACAATAGGACTTCGTTTATCTCCTGTTGTTCTTGTTGTGCCTTCTTCAACTTTTCATTGTCGACTTCGTTTAATCCACTCGAGCGCTAGTTACTTACACTTTGTTTTTTCTTGCATGACCTTATGACATACTAGCTCAATACTCTTGGCTTAAGCTTAATACTCTTGGCTTAATAACTTACAAAAATTGAATGCAAGTATACTCTAATTCTTACTTTATTATAAAGGATTTATTATAATGTCGCACCTACCTATACGCTAGGATTGGAAAGTTGAGTCCCTTTGTTTTCAATAGAATCGGACCATTCGATTTTTGCGCATAAATTTATGTCTCGGGTTTTAAATGTTTATACACTACCTAACTGTGTCAACATCAATCTTCATGTCCTGATTGTGGTACGTGACAGGAAGGTTTTAAGGAGGTTAATGAATGGTTTAGGAGTGGTTTCCACATGTTTTCCCTTGATGGATCTACTTTAGTTATGTTACAACTTGTCCTTCCATAATGAACTGAATCCCGATCCAGTCCGCATCATTCTCTGTACAACTAAACTAACTGACTCCCCTCCGCTTGTCGGAGTAACGAATAGACAACTTCATGGTTTGGCAGCCGACTAGTTCACTGGACAGTCATAGTTTTGTTGTTGGTTTACTTCGTATCTTCTGCATTTAGGGTGGAGGATGTACCTGTCAGGAGGAGTTTAAGACTCTCTCCGAGAAATTAATTGAAGGTCCTTATAACCTCAGCCCCAATGTCTCTTTCTCTTGCTCCTCCAAATCTTGATGTGCCAGCTTTCCCTAGTGTAAGGTTTTTCACTTCCCATGCTGTACAGAGTGCATTCGTGCCTCTTAGGTGTTGGCGGTCTCATTTCTCCCTTATGCCTTCGAAGGAAAGGGATCTATGTTATGAAAACTTCCACAAGGAAAAATCTGCCACCTCCATGAGCAACCCCTGGTGCAGTTGATGGTAATACCTAGTCAGTTTCCTCTAAGGGACTATCATATTTTCTCTAAGTTGACTATGAAGCAAAGCATGGCAATAGGAGGGTGTGGAATTTCGGCCCTAAGTTAAGTTATCTGACAGCTATGGTTATCATTGTTCCTTTTCGAGTTTAAAAATAAAGATTCTACTTTGTAACTTTCCTAATGTTTATCGTGATAGCCCAATGCAGGTGTGCCCACTTCACAGCACGGGTTCCAGCCTCTGTTCATCCTGGAAAAGGTACTCGAGTTCCAAAATATGCCCCTTCAGCTTGTTTCTGAAACCACGACTGGGAGGTCTCAATTGTGATCGTAGTTTTTCTTATGTTAAGAGTAACCTTTGTTCATGCATCGATTCCCTATATCAGATAACTGAGGGTTTAATCTCGTTTTTTTTTATCAAAGTTCCAATTTATATGTAAGCATGATGTGGGAGACTTGTGAATGAAATTATTGTTTTCTTTTTTTTTTAAATAAATATTTACCCCAACAAAATCATTATTAGAGGTCTCGCATCTTCAGACTCTGAGTATTCGTATGTGTTTGTTTTCGATTGGTTGCTTCTTCAGCAAGGATTTGCATCACTCTGTAATTTCGGAGAATGTGAAGCGATTTAACAAGAATGCTTTGTTTCCTTTCTGCGCACAACATATATAAGATATGTCATATGTTGTTAATGTAGTAGTGAGTTTATCTATCTGTTTCTTGTAGTATTATCCTAGCACAATTATATCGTCCCAAAAAAATAGGGTGGACTTACTCCTTGGATTACATTCGTTCCCATATGCTTCATAATTCGCGGTTGTTTAAGTGGATTCTGTTTACAGTTTTAAACATACCTATGCATATAATAGCTTCGTTCGTGCATTGATATATATTCGACTCTATTTAAAGTTTGTGACATATATGTGCATATAATAGTTATGTTCGTTCATTGATGCATATTCGACTATGTTTAAAGTTTGAAACATATGTGTGCATATAATAGCTCATTCGACTCTGTTTAATGTTTGAAACATATATGTGCATATAATAACCCTGTTTGTTCGTTCGACTCTGTTAAAGTTTGAAACACATATACGCATATAATGGCTTTGTTCGTTCATTCAAATATGTTAAATTTTGAAACATATGTACACATATAATAGTTCTGTTCGTTCATTGATACATAATCGATTATGTTCAAAAACTAATTTTGGGAAATAAATCTACAATCAGATCCTACAGTCTATTCACTGAATTTCGAATAGTCTATGTCTAGGTTCTTGCATGCATACCAGCGTTAAGGATCCCAATATAACATTAACCAATTCGTTCCACAGAGGTAGAATACTGAACATTTAGGTACCAGAAAGGGCTTACAGTAGGTACACGATCATTAAAACAAATACTAGAACCCTTTTCGTATAGTGATAACATGTACAATATCTCCAATATAAAATCATTCAGACAAATAGAGTTTAGAGTACATATCTGAACTAAGCTTGCATAGAAAACAAACAGAACAACAACGTTCCTCCCAACCATAGAACCGAGCAGCCACGATTACTTGCCTGATTCACCCCTTAGCCTGACCATGAGTCCATAAGGGCGAACTTGGAAAATCCCTCTGCAGCACTATCCTTCAATTCAGTCACCTTTTTTATCCTTGCCTCACACCCTTCCAATGTTCATAACAGCAAGTGAAAGGGAAGAAAAACAAATAGACTCTTTCCCCAACATACTTAGCAGTGTCCTGCCTCCTCACATATGCTTATTTGTAACTTGCCTAGGTCTTTTTCCTTCTTTGGAATTTTCACAGCTTCCTAAATCCCTGATTTTCAGTGGCTTCCAATGGCCAAATCATTAATTTGCCACTTGTACAAGTCAGCCCAGGGGTAGTTCCAACATGTTCTCCACTCATGGAGTCATGGTCAGCTACTTTTAACATGGTTGTTCCATTTGTCTTCTTGCAATCAAGATAAAATATTTTGTTTTCAAACAAGTGTCATTGTCAAATAATTAGTTGGGTCAAATCATAGTCCTGCCCAATAGTCATAATAATTTATTACAATTAACAAATTCGAAATTCGGAATTGGCATAAATGGAAAAAAAATTCCAAATTCGAATTTACCAAAAATGGAATGATTTCCCAGCAATTTAAATTTCCAAATTATTTTATTTTGGGGGATGTCACATCCTTTCCCCCTTCAATAAAACACTGTCCTCAATGTTCATTCCTTTCTTTGAACAATATTGGATGAGATTTCCACAAATCTCCCTCCAATTCCCAAGTGGCCTCCTCAGGAGTAAAGTGCTTCCATTGCACCTTTACCTGAGCGATGGCTCTATTCTGAAGTGCTATTTCTCTATGGTCCATAATGTGTAGGGGTTCCACCTGGAATTCACCTTCGGGTTCCACTTGTACCAAGTTCCAATCAATCATATGAGTAGGGTCCTGAACATATTTTTTCAATAAAGAAACATGAAATACATTATGAATTCTTAGATTCGCTGGCAACGCAAGTTTATATGCTACGGGTCCAATTCAAGCTAGTATCTCGAAGGGCCCACAGAACCTGGGTGCCATCTTGGCATAGTTTCCTAGCTTCAGTGAGCTTTTCCGGGATTTGACCTTCAAATATACATGGTCTCCCACTTGAAACTCTAAGTGTCTTCTTTTCAGATCTGCATAACTCTTCTCTCTATCCTGTGCTTCCTTCAAGTTCTGTTGTACTTTTCTTACCATGTTCTCCATTTCTTGGAGCATTTCTTGTCCAACCATGAGTCTATCAGCTGGGTTATCCCAACCAATTGGAGTCGTGCACTTTTTTTCATACAATACTTCGAAAGGGCTCAACTTTGCTGAAGTTTGGTACCCATTGTTATATGCAAATTCTACCAAGTGTATATAATCCTCCCACTTGTTTGGTTTTGTTCTTACGTACATGCGGAGCATATCCTCTTTGATTTGGTTTGTCCTTTCGGTTTGTCCATCCATTTGTGGATGATAACTTGTACTGAAATTCAAGTTGGTATTGAGCCCTGCAAACAATTCTTTCCAAAAAGCGGATGTGAATTTTATGTCTCTATCTGAAATCACCATTTTAGGAATACCATGTAGTCTAAAGATTTCTTTCATGAATATTTCAGTGATGTTTATATCTTTAAAAGTAGACTTTACATGAATAAAGTGTGAAGACTTACTGAGTTTATCGATTACAACCATGATGGAGTCATTTTGTTTCTGAGTTTTAGGAAAACCTGTTATAAAGTCAAGTGATATAGTCTCCCATTTCCATTCTAGTACTGGTAATGGCTGTAAGAGGCCGACTAGATGTCGGTGTTCAGCCTTAGCCTGCTGACAATCTTGGCATCTAGCCAAGTATTCCATTGTTTCTCCCTTCATATTAGGCCAATAACATAGTTTACTAAGTGTTGTTATCGTTTTCTGGTAACCTGGGTGGCTAGAATATGGCTTCTTATGCACTTCGTCCAAGATTGTTAATTTTAACACTGTTGAATCTAGTATGTAAAGTCTGTTCTTAAATCGTAGCATTCATTTCTCGTCGATACTTATATCTAGTTTATCTGAGTTTGTGGTATTGTTTGGTATTTCTTTCGTTATCTTAGTATATTTTTCATCATCAACACCTGATGTCCTTATTCTTTCTTCCAGATCACTATCTGCCCTGCTAACATTCATCTCAAATAATCCATGGATTCTTCTACTTAAAGCATCTGCTACTTTGTTTTCCTTGCCCTTGATATGTCTAACCTGGAAGTCAATTTCTCTTAAGAAGGATAACCACCTTGCTTGCCTTGCGTTAAGATCTGGTTGGTTAAACAAATATTTCACCCCATTGTTGTCTGTTAATAATAGGAATCTTCTGCCCATTATGTAGTGTCGCCACATGTTTAATGCGTGTATTACTGTTGCCAATTCTAATTCATGAGTGACGTAATTTCGCTCATGTTCTTACAATTTACATGACACATAACAAATAATGTGTCCTTTCTGAGTTGGGACACCACCTAGCCCTTCTTTACTCGCATCAACAAAGACAGTGAAGTCTTTATCTGGGTCTACTACTTTCAATATGGGTGTTGTTGTCAATAATTCCTTTAGTTTGTTGAAGCTGTCTTCACATTTCTCTGACCAGTTAAACCTGGTTCCTTTCTTTTTTAATGATGTGATAAGGTGGGCTATCTTGGAAAACCCTTCTATAAACCTGCGGAAATATCCGATGATTCCCATGAACGACCGTATATTTGCTACATCTTTAGGTATAGGCCATTCCATAATGGCTTTTGTCTTTTTCGGGTCTACGACAATGACCTCTGCTGAAATTACATGTCCAAGATATTGTATTTCTTTCTGATAGAAGGCACACTTATCGGAATTGGCATACCGTTTGTGCTTCCTTAACATTTGCAGAACTATTCTTAAGTGTTCCTCATGTTCCTCCTCCATCTTTGAATAGACTAGGATATCGTTGATGAATACTACCATGAACTTGTCCAAGTACTCACTAAAAATATTGTTCATTAGGAACATAAACGTGGCTGGGGCAATAGTGAGTCCGAAAGGGATGACTACAAACTCAAAGTGTCCATATCTTGTCTGAAATGTTGTTTTGTTTATGTCCTCATCTTTTATCCGAACTTGATGATAACCGGATTGTAAATCCAATTTTGAAAATTTCTTGGCCCCCCCTACTTGATCGAATAGATCACTTATCCTTGGTCAGGGATATTTATTCTTAATAATCATTTTGTTCAGTTGTCTATAATTGATACATAATCTTAGAGTACCGTCCTTCTTTTCCACAAAGAGGACTGTTGCTCGCCAAGGTGAGACACTTGGTCCGATATACTCTTTGTCCAACAATTCCTGTAGTTGTATTTTTAATTTTGTTAGTTCTGGTAGACTCATCTGGTAATGCACCTTTGAGATAGGGGCACAACCGGGTAACAGATCTGTGGAGAAGTCTATTTCCCTTCTAGTCGCTAATTCTAGTATCTCATCCACAAACATGTCTCTGAAATCACGTAGGACAACAAAGTCTTCCAACTTTGGCTTATCCTTGTTTTCTGCTAAACTCATCACTTGGATGGCATAAACTTGACATCCTTTTCTCACACATTTCTTTAGTTGCATTGCTAAAATTTGTTTGACTGATACCGGTTTCGGTATACCTTGGGCTATCTTGGTGGTGTCGAAATCATCTTTATAGCTAAGTATCTTTGTATAACAATTTAATATTGCTTTGTGTCATTCCAACCAGTCCATCCCAATAATCATATCATAAGATCCTAGTGGTAGGATGTTTAGATTAGTTCTTATAGCTTGACCATCTAGGCTGAATTCAAAATCTGAGATATAGTCGATTACTTTCCTTTTTGTACCTATTGCTAGTTGTACAAGCCATGATTTTGCGTGCTTCAGTCTCTTAAGTTTATTTGATTCTACTATCTTCGGAGTAATATAACTTAATGTTGCTACGGGTTCAATTAAAACAAAAATCTGAGTGTCATGGATTTTATATTCGACTTCTACCACCAAGGACTGGTGGTCAGCTTGCCATCCATCGATGGATGCATTTATCCGATGTAGGCTCTTGCCCATGTCTCCCACTGTCGAGGCTTCTTGCAGGTTATGAACAACAGTTTTGTTTGTCGAGCTCAAACGTGGGCATTTCCTCCTAAGATGAGGCTCTCCACATTCCCAACACTTTAATGGCCCATGGGAGTTGTCCCCAAACCTCCTCGTTCCCAGGTTTACAGGTTTTCCGCTTCTTTGCATATTCGGGAGATTGGAGTGAAAATCCTTTCTCGAAAAACTCTTTGTTGTATTCCGATAAGGAGCTGGCTGGTACCCCTTCTTCTGTTGATTCATTCGATCTTGTTTCTTATGCTTCTAGGATTTGGGAAACTCTGCTCATTATTTATATTGGTCATAGCACATTCGTTCTTTTCTGAATACTTCGATTAAGGATTTGGGGTTTTCAAACTCAATTCTGTCCCTGTAGGACTATGGTAGATAGCTTAGGAATCGTTGAATATTTACTTTATCCTCCCGGATGTACAGTACGAACCTTAGCAGATCCAAAAATTTATTTATAAGGTCCTCCATTGTCATATGTCTGAGTCGTAACTCGTAAAATTCTTTTGTCTTCCTTTCGTAGTAAGTTTCAGAAAGGTATTGTTTCTTGAAATACTTCTTAAAGTCAGACCATTCCAACTAATTCTCCTTTAGGCCCTTGGCCAATTTCAGATCTTGCCACCAAATACTGGCCTTCCCTTTCAAGTTGTAGATGGTCATCCTAACCTTCATGTTGCTGGAATAGTTGTAGATTTGGAAATACTTTTTGATGTCCAACAGCCATGCCTCTGCTTCTTCTCCTGTCCCAGATTCCCCATCAAAGATAGCGGGTTTAATCTTTTTGAATTCTCCTTCAAGGTGGTCTACTTGTTTTCTTTTCCTTTCAGTTTTAGTTCCCTCTTCAACTGGAGGTGTTCCTTTAGACGAACTGTCTCCTTTTTTTGTTTCTGGGCCTGAGTTCTTGGAGGCTCTCTTGCTAACTTCTTCATCGTTATTATTGTCTTTTGGGCTTTTCTTGGTCACTATACTGCACAACATGACTTCATTTATCTCCTGTTGTTCTTGTTGTGCCTTCTTCAATTTTCATTGTCGGCTTTAAAGATCCGTAGCTCAACAATCAGGTTCCTCATTGTTTGCAACACTTCTGTGGGTGAGCTTCCATCACTATTTTGCCTTGTATCTCCAGGAGGTCCTTGCTATGGATTTTCTTCCATCTTGTTTTCTGCATTGTCTCGAGCTACCATACTCATTCACCAAAACATAGAAAGTTTTTTGTTTGTAACCACACAATTTATTAGTTTTGGAAAAACAATTATATACTAAGCACTACAGTGGTCCTGTTCAGGCCCAGTGTTGTAACTTTGTCTTTGATACCATATGTAATGAACCTCAAAATTCTGATATAAAAAAAAATTATGTGATACACTATTTTCTACTTAACTTCGTTTAATCCACTCGAGCGCCAGGTACTTACACTTTTTTTGCTTGCATGACCTTATGACATACTAGCTCAATACTCTTGGCTTAAGCTTAATACTCTTGGCTTAATACCTTACAAAAATTGAATGCAAGTATATTCTAATTCTTACTTTATTATAAGGGCTTTATTATAATGTCACACCTACCTATACGCTAGGATTGGAAATTTTAGTCCCTTTGTTTTTAATAGAATCGGTCTATTGAATTTTTGCGCATAAATTTATGTCTTGGGTTTTAAATGCTTATACACTGCCTAACTGTGTCAACATCAGTCTTCACGTCCTAATCGTGGTACGTGACAGGAAGGTTTTAAGGAGGTTAATGAATGGTTTAGGAGTGGTTTCCATGTGTTTTCCCTTGATGGCTCTACTTTAGTTATGTTACAACTTGTCCTTCCATAACGAACTGAATCCCGATCCAGTCCACATCATTCTTTGCACAACTGAACTGATTGACTCCCCTCTGCTTGCCGAAGTAACGAAAGCACAACTTCATGATTTGACAGCCATCTAGTTCACTGGACAGTCATAGTTTTGTTGTTGGTTTACTTTGTATCTTCTACATTTAGGGTGGCAGATGTACCTGTCAGGAGGAGTTTAAGACTCTGTCCAGGAAATTAATTGAGGGTCCTACTAACCTCGACCCCGATGTCTCTTCCTCCTGCTCCTCCCAATCTTGATGCGCCACCTTGCCCTAGTGCAAGGTTTTTCACTTCCCATGCTGTACAGAGTGCATTCATGCCTCTTAGGTCTTGGTGATATCATTTCTCCCTTATGCCTTTGAAGGAAAGGGCTCTATGTTATGCAAACCTCCACAGAGAAAAATCTACCGCCTCCGTGAGCAACCCCTGGTGCAGTCGACGACAATACTTGGTAATTTTTCTCTAAGGGACTGTCGTATTTCAGATTCAGATAGAGTTTGTTGTTCTTGGTTGGAACCAAGAAGAATTTATTTTATGTACACTTTACTCTGGGTTACAGACTTTCCTTACTCCCGATAGAGTCTATGCATTCTTTTTAATTTTAGTAGTGACAGTAGAAGAGGTTTTCTTACTATAACCATGAGTCGCAAAACCCCTACTTCTGTGAACCTATATTTCATGTTCATTGTTTGTGTCCCATGGTTCTATTTCCGATTTAATCCTTTGTTTACCCTACACTTAGCAATTGTAATTTGGAGTGACTCAAAGTCGTTCTGAATAGTTTACACCTTCATCGTGCTCTAGGAACTAGAAGGTCCAACTGGTTCTCAACGTATATGTTTCTCCTCCGTGACTGGTGCATAACATTTGTAGGAAGGTAGTGATTTACTAGTAAATTATCCCTCGATGATGTTAGGTTAATTATCCATGATTACTTTTATTGGTGGAAAGTATGATACCGTTCTTTGCATTCTTTGCTTTGTTCGTCAAGGGTTTTTATCAAATGATTTCTTGCTCTTGAATTCACAATGCTATTTTATTTTATAAAGGAAATTATTTGACATTCTGTAAAAGGGGTTTTCTCTGTATTAATGGTGGGGCTCTTACTGTTGCGAGGGTACCCACCAGGAGATTCCAAACCCTTCTCCCCTCGATCGGGGTTGACTATGAAGCAAAGCATGGAAACAGGTGGGTGTGGTGTTTCGGCCCTAAGTTAAGTGATCTGACAGCTATGGTTATGATTGTTCCTTTTCGAGTTTAAAAATAAAGATTCTACTCTGTAACTTTCCTAATGTTTACCATGATGGCCAAATGCAGGTGTGCCCACTTCACAGCACAAGTTCCATCCTTTGTTCATCCTGGCAAAGGTACTCGGGTTCCAAAATATGCCCCTTCAACTTGTTTCTGAAACCACGACATGGAGGTCTCGATTATGTTCGTAGTTTTTCTAATGTTAAGAGTAACCTTTGTTCATGCACCGATTCCCTATATCGAATATCTGAGGGTTTAATCCCATTTTTGTTTATCAAAGTTCCAATTTATATGTAAGCATGATGTGGGAGACTTGTGAATGAAATTCTTGTTTTCTTTTGTTTAAAAGAAATATTTACCCCAACACAATCGTTATTAGAGGTCTTGCATCTTCAGACTCTGCATATTCATATGTGTTTGTTTTCGATTGGTTGCTTCTTCAACAAGGATTTGCATCACTCTGTAATTTTGGAGAATGCGAAGTGATTTAACAAGAATGCTTTGTTTCATTTCTGCGCACAACATATATAAGATGTGTCATATGTTGTTAATCTAGTAGCGAGTTTATCTATCTGTTGCCTGTAGTATTATCCTAGCACGATTATATCGTCCCAAAAAAATATTGTGGACTTACTCCTTGGATTACGTTCGTTCCCATATGTTTCATCATTCTCGGCTATTTAAGTGGATTCTGTTTACAGTTTGAAACATACATATCCATATAATATCTCTGTTCGTGCATTGATATATATTCGACTCTATTTAATGTTTGGGACATATATGTGTATATAATAGTTATGTTCGTTCATTGATGCATATTCAACTATGTTTAAAGTTTGAAACATGTATGTGCATATAATAGCTCTGTTTGTTCATTCAAATCGGTTTAATGTTTGAAACATATAGGTGCTTATAATAACCATGTTTGTTCATTTGACCCTGTTAAAGTTTGAAACACATATACGCATATAATGTCTTTGTTCGTTCATTCAAATCTATTAAAGTTTGAAACATATGTACGCATATAATGCCTCTGTTCATTCATTCGACTCTATTAAAGTTTGAAACATATGTACGCATATAATAGTTATGTTTGTTCATTGATACATAATCAATTCTGTTCAAAAATTGATTCTGGGAAATAAATCTGCAATCAAATCCTATAGTCTATTCACTGAATTTCGAACAGTCTATGTCTAGGTTCTTGCAAGCATACCAACGTTAAGGATTCCACTATAACAATAACCAATTTGTTCCATAGAGGTAGAATACTGAATATTTAGGTACCGGAAAGGACTTACAGCAGTTACACGATCATTAAAACAGATACTAGAACTCTTTCCGTATAGCGATAACATGTACAGTATCTCCAATATAAAATCATTCAGACAGATAGAGTTTAGAGTACATATTTGAACTAAGCTTGTAGAGAAAACAAAGGGAACAACCACGTTCCTCCCAACCGTAGAACTGAGCAGCCATGATTACTTGCTCGATTCACCCCCTAGCCTGACCATGAATCCATAAGGGTGAACTTGGAAAATCCCTCTGCAACACTGTCCTTCAATTCAGTCACCTTTTTTCTCCTTGCCTCACACCCTTCCAGTGTTCATAACAACAAGTGAAAGGAAAAGATAACAAATAGACTCTTTCCCCAGCATACTTAGCAGTGTCTTGCCTCCTCACATATGCTTATTTGTAACTTGCCTAGGTCTTTTTCCTTCTTCGAAATTTTCACAGCTTCCTAAATCCCTGATTTTCAGGGGCTGCCAATGGCCAAATCATTAATTTGCCACTTGTACAAATTAGCCCAGGGGTAGTTCCAACATGTTCCCCACTCATGGAGTCATGGTTAGCTACCTTTAACATGGTTGTTCCATTTGTCTTCCTGCAATCAATATAAAATATTTTGTTTTCAAATAAGTGTCATTGTCAAATAGTTAGTTGGGTCAAATCAGAGTCCTACCCAACAGCCATAAAAATTTATTACAATTAACAAATTCAAAATTCGGAATTGCCATGAATGGCAAAAATTTTCCAAATTCAAATTTACCAAAAAAGGAATAATTTCCCAGAAATTTAAATTTCCAAATTATTTTATTTTGGGGGATGTCACATAGTTGGATGTACTTCATTCTAAAATCAATTGTATTTTCTTAAACTCCTTATCCTCATCTTTTTCCGAGTTGATACCACTTGAAATATTGTCCTTCTTCATACTCCATAGTCCATAGAATTGGTCTAGTACATATTCCTCGAAGTCTCAAGCTTTAGTTATGTTTATGTATTTTATCAAAGACTTCCAACCTTATGATATTTTAGAACCATCGAAAGACATAATTTATGTCTTTGGCATAACTTTCTAAAATTCATTACTTAAACTCAAGACTTAACATTGTGAGATTAGATGACATGCTCATTTTTTCAAAAAATATTCTAAATCTTTTGACAATTTATAGCATTTTTTTTAATTCTAAAAAATATAAAACTCAATTTAACCACCTCTAATAAATTCATTTTTGTTTTAATGAAAATACAAATAATATGGAATTAATCGTATTAACATCTCTTCAAGTTCTTTTATACACTCAATAATCAACGAGTGCATTCAACTCAATGAAATGATTCCCTTTTACATTATTTAAGGATTCATCTAATAATCTAATAATAAGGAGTCATTTGACATTATTAATGAAATAAATTAGATCCCATTTTATTTAATATTATTAATGAAATAAATTAAATCCCATTTTATTTTTATAAGACCCTAGTTCAAATTTTGATTTTCCGATATTTTTTTACATATGAAATTATAACAAAAAAGACTATTAGGAAGACATGATGCGGATATTTTAGACTCACATAAAACTTCTATGAAATATAATACGTGATTTATTTTTCAAGTGTAATAAATAATTTCATTGTCTGTCCATATTCATTTGGATTTCTTAAACACATATACTTTACATTTAAGTATAAAAACTTTATTAAATAACCATTCCCTTGGAACGTTGCATATTTTCTTAATATAAATTTTATTATATAGGACTTTTTTCATTGAATTCGATGCAGAAATAATATGTTAACATATTATTAATATGTTAAAATAAATATTTATCCAATTTAGCTCATTTATGAAATTAACTTTATATATGAAAGTTATATATGAAAGGATATTTATGAATACAATTTTACTCTCAGTTCCAATAACCAATTACATTAAGTTTATTAAATTGTATATATATATATATGTATATATGAAAAAAGTGTAGTTTTACTTAAAGATATTAAATTATACATATAAGTGTATGAAAAAATATTTATAATAAAATATAGTTTTATTTAAAATTGAAAATATGTTTTATTTTCAAAAATAAAAATATTTATTTATTCATAATTATTTATATATTGTTTTATTCATAATTATATTTTTTAATTACAATCATTCTTCATGTTATTTATATTGTAGCTATAAAAAATTTGAATTAACTCTTTCATATTTTTATTGCAATACTTTTTTATTATTATTTTAACATAATTTTTTAAAAAATTGAATTTAATTTTACCATAACATTTTTAAATCAAAACTATGTTTTTTCTTTTTCTAATATTTCTTTTATTTATATGTAGTTTTTATAAAAATTAAATTAATTTAACATAATATTTTTGAAATTAAAACAATATATATTTATAATTATCTTTATTTTGTTTATGCATACATAGTAGACTTTCTTTGAAGTCTTAATGAACATTATACATAAAATATATGTTAAGATGTTATTATTAATAATTTAATTCCAAACCCCTAGATGGGGTGTCATTGTAGACCAGGTGTCATTTGAGTTGGATAGGAGGCGGCCAACATGGTGTCAGCCACGCGACCAGCGGGTGTCATGCCCTCACACCACCACCATGCATTTAAAATCGAATTGCGCTAGCCAAGGCACCATTAATTTCACTGTGCCTCGTCGAGGCTATCTGTCATGTCGATGGCTCAAAGTCATGAACCTGACTTTACTGAGCTCGTGTGCTCTTTCCTCTATCATCATTCTCGGCACCATGAACTCCGCTAGGTGCATTCATAGTTGTATTCATCCTCGGTCGAGTGATCCTGGGAATTGCACTCCTCCCAGCTGTGCCTACACTACCTCTTCTTCTTATCGGCACTTTCAAGCCCTCATAGAGTCTTAGACATGTCGAGACAAAGGGGGAAATCAAAGTGCGGCTCGGCTTGGCAGCCCAACCAACCGTGTGTGGCTTTCCGGCCCCGACGTGCACCATATCCCAACTCTTCACCCTCATCACCTTCCTCGCCATCATCTTTGTCGCAGTCGGTTCAAAACCTTAACAGTCTCCTGCCCCTCTCCTCGCCCTTTGCAAGCTGACTTGAGTGGTTCGATCTCTCAGGTAATTCTCCAGGTTTCAACCCAAGGCCACTCTTTGATTTGGCATCCACCTCGCAGCCAATTCTTGTCCTTCCACCCAACTCGTCGACGAACACACTAGCCTAGCCATGGACCACAAGTAGCCAGCCACACCTTGGACCACAACCAACCAACCATGGACCACAACCAGAGCCTCAATCCTTCATAGACTCAGTACCAGGCTCACAAATTCAATACAACTTTGTAATTCTTCAAGGCCTGGTCTTTGAATTACGTGAGGGCCTAGACGATCTACGATTCTGGATGGAGATCCTAGATGTAAAGGCGACACTGCTCCTGTAAATGCTCTCATCACTGTAGGGTGCATGCCACTCAACAGATGGAGACGAAGATGCTACAGGGGTTGAGCCATCGATTCTTGTGGCAGTTATGCATGGGACCACGGAGGGGGAAGGGACATCGTTCGAGGAGGAAGCAATGCCAGCCGTGAACCCAACGAAGAACGCCACCTCCCTGGACGCATGGCCATGTTATGAGCCCACCACATGATTTCAAGAGGTGTCTCTTTGCATGGTTAGTAAGGTGTCTGACTTTTATTTTTCCTCATAGGACTTATATTTATATTTTGTTTGTTTCTTTTATCTTAGGGTTAGTCGACATGTAGATTTGATCTCTCACAAGTGAGTGTAATTTTTATATTTAATCTCTGTAATTTTTATGAATGGTATCTTAAAACTATGGGTTTTATTTTGACTAGCTGGCTGAGCTGATTTCCCTTCGAAGAAGTGAAAACAAATGATAATACTATAATTATTGTTTTTTCAAGGTTTTATTTTTATTTTTTTTCCACGAGAAAAAATACTCTTTATATTCATAAGGATATAAAAATTTACAAAAACCGTCTTCTCGGAAGGCAGCTCTCCTAGGAAGAAATGCTTAATGCTTGGATCTATCATGACTGTCAAGACTATCAACTCAAATTCTCATTTATGATCGGCTTTCAGTTCAAAGGATTTTCAGAATAAAACTGAAGATGACAAATCAAAGCTTTATCTTGATGGTTGGTCCTTCATTGCCATCCTCCCATATTATAAAGAAGATATGGCCTGATGGAAGATGCAATGCTTTTTTTGAAAGGGTATCCACCTCACTGTTTTCCTCTCGGAAAATGTGATTGAAAGAGAGCTTTCTAAACAGTAATGTAGCTTCTTTGGTTCTCTCTTTCCAGCATTCAAGGACTGCTACCTGGAAGTCAGCAAGACCATTCAGTCAGTCGATAGTAAGTTTAGAGTCTCCAAGAAGTATCAGCTCATCGGTGTGTTGGCTTGCCAGGACGAGAGATGCCCATGCACCTAAAAGTTATGCCTTATTGTTTGATCCCTGTCCGCAGTTCAAGGTCCAGTGAATGATGGTGTGTGGGTTTAGTACAATTTTTCCCCCGGCTCCACAAAGAGTGCCTCCTTGTTGTGAGGCTTCGTCGAACCAGGCTACTGCCCTGTCAATTGGGAAGACAAAATTGTGCCGAATGGGGGGCAGAGCCTTTATGATCTTACTAGAGTTTGTTGCTTCAACAAGAATGTGGTTTGATATTCTTTGTATAGATCGCGTCCTCTCTTTAAAAATTGCTTCGTTCCTGGCCTTCCAGACTTGCCAACAAAGGTGGACGGGGAGCATTTTATGATTACTGTTAACATTAAATCAATTGCGAAAGCATCCTTGAACACTGGTACTCGACCATGGGGAGGTGAACTTCAACACCGAAGAAAGGTTAGTCCAAATCGAACATATGAAGGAACAATGATTGAAAACATGGAGCGTAGTTTCGCTGGAGATTTTGCAGAGGATACAACGGTTCGAGCCCTCCCAGCCACGATCTTGCAACTTTTCCCAAACTAATAATTTTTTTTCGATCAGGAGCCATGAAAAAAGTTTGAGCTTCAAAGGACAATCGTCCCTCCAAATCCTCTGTCTCCAGCTAGCGTTTAAAGGATTCCAGCTATTTGTTGCCAAAGCATGATAGACATTTTTTGCATTGAGCTGGCCAGAGCCATCTCCTCTCGTCCAGAAGAGGGAATCTGGCTTATCTTGTAATCTTAGGCTAGTTTCCTTAATGAGCTAGATGAATTCATCCCGTTCGATTAAAAACTCGGAGTCCAGCTGAAGATCCGAGCCATTGAGCCAAGTGTCACCTAACGGTCCATCTGTGGTCAGATAGCAGAATTGATGCAAGAAGATAAGGCTCTTAGCTTGTAGGTGCGTGAGAAGAGAAGGTGAGAGCATGGCTTTTCTTCCCAAGCCCAGAAAGATGTCTCTGCCAACTTCAATTAAGCATCAATTTCCTGGTTTCCACGAAATCCACTGTAAAATGATCGGAAGGGAGGATAAGAGATGTTTCTAGGTCTATGAGCCTTTTGTAGGGCGAACCGGGGCGAATCTAATCCATAGGTGAACTGGAATTTGACGGAGATATTTTGTAGTGATTACTCTGCTCCATAGGCCAGGTTTTGTTGAAATTCTCCAAAGGGTGTTAGCCGTGAGCACCTTATAAAAAAGAGGCAGATTTTTAAGGCCCCAACCTCCCATCATCTTTGGTTTAGATAAAACCTCCCATTTGCTGAGGTGAAAACCTTTGTTCTTCTTTCTTCTAGTCCAAAGGAAGGAAAAGATGAGTTGACGAAGAGTTTTCAAAATAGTAGCAGGGATGTGGGCTAATGCCATCCAAAATACCGGGAGACTTTCCAATATAGCTTTTATCAGAACATACCTTCCTCCCACAGAGAGAAATCTATTTTGCCAGTTGTGAATTCTGCCTTCAAATTTGTCAATTAGCCAGGTCCAGTCGTTTTTTGTATAGATGGAGGATTTTAAGAAGTAACCCAAATAGGTAAATCCCTTCGAAAGCTCCAGTGAAGCAATTCTGAACAACTCTTTTAATTCTGTTTGCAGGGGCTCTTGGACATTTGAAACTAGGAAGACTGATTTTTGGACATTGATTTCTAAACCTGTAACATCACAAAAGGATTCTAGTATAGATTGAATGATGGTCCATTCAGCAAGATTTGCATTCGACAAGATCAACACGACATCGAAAAAAAGGATATGCAGGATATGTGTCAGTCCCGCGACTTTTATCCCTTTCAATAGCCCATCTGCTTGTTTGTTCTTGAGTAAAATACTGAGACCTTCCAGGATGAAAATGAAGAGAAGTGGTGAGAGTGGGCACCCCTGACGGAGCCCTCTCTCACAGTGAAAAGTCTTTGTTGCTTCGTCGTTGATCAGGATAGCCAGGGTGGCCGAGGAGATACAACCCATTATCCAATTCGTTGTAATGATGTCGAAGCCACTCTGTATGAGAATGAGATGCAAAAAGTTCCAGTTAATGCAATCGAAAGCCTTTTTGAGGTCCAGCTTAAGAAGAATGGCCTTTAGTTTTTTTGTCTTTATGATGTGTATACATTCTTGTGCAACTCCAATGGCATCAAGAATCTGTCTTCCATTTAGGAAGCCAAGCTGTTCTTCAGAAAGTGCCCTGGAGAGAAAGAGACGAAGTCTTCTGGCAATGAGTTTTGAGATTATTTTGTAACAGAGGTTACAGAGTGATATAGGACGGAAATCTTTAAACTGCCTGGGAAGATTAGATTTAGGAATCAAAACAATAAATGTGTTGTTTAGCTGAGAGTTTACTTTCCCTTTGATTCTCGCATCCTCGATGACCTCCAGGAGGTCCTGCCCCATAAGATCGAAAAAGTGGAGGAAAATTTTGACCAACCAGTCGTCGGGTCCTGGGCTTTTCTCCTTCTTAAAACCTTTAATAACTTCTAGCAGTTCCTCCTTTGTACAGGGGGATTCTAAAGTTAAAGCCTCCTTGGTTGTGACCATCTTTGGGAAGAGACCAACTATTTATGTCTATGGTGTTTCCTTGTAAAAAGCTTTATAATGATTGAAGGCTGCAGTTTTGAGGTCTGCCTGTGTATGGTGTAATATTCTGTTCTCATCTTCTATATCCCAGAGGTACTTTTTTTATCGTCGAGAGCTGGCTATTCGGTGAAAGAAACTCGTATTTTATCCCCTCCAGCCAGCCAGAGCAATATGCTCTTCAAGCGCCATCTCTCCTCGTCATCCAGAAGATGTTTATTCTGGGCTTCCTCCATACAGTATATCCTATAGTCAAGATCCGCGCGACTATTGTCCTGTAGCTTTTGTTTTAGAATGTCTTCCAGCTCAAGTTCTATACTGTTTAGCTCGGCTCGTTCCCATTTCTTTTTATCCCTTAACCAATAAATAGTCTGAGATTTTAGTCTTGTAAGCTTTCTGATCAGGTTCCCTTGGGCGTCTTCAGGTACCGTGAGGGAACATTCATTCCAAACCGCATTTACCATAGTAATAAATGAAGTCTCCCTCAGCCATTGGTGATTAAATTTGAAGGGTTGTCCCGTTCCATAACGACCTTCCCCCATCTGTAAACAAATTGGCACATGGTCAGATAGGAAGGGTATATTTACCCATGCCCAGCTACTATAGGAGGGCAGGAGTAGCCCCTCGGCAATTAGAAATTGGTCGAGTCTTTTAGCAATACTTGCTGATCCTTGTCATCCATTCCTCCAGGTAGGCATAAGCTCGGTTGGCTTCATATCGATCAAGGCATTTTTATAAAAAATATGATTAAAAAAGTTCAATAATGGATCAGTCAACGCCTTTTCTCCCCGCATTTCTTTTGGACTGGTAATTAAGTTAAGATCTCTAGCGAGTATGAGGTTCTTTGCCGCCAGTAAGCCTAGATCATCAAGTCGCTGCCAAAAGGATTTTTGGTCAGCACAAGGGCCATATACGTTGAGCAAGTTGATAGATCTGTTGAGTTCGAAGCAGTTTCCGGAAAGTAAAATTCCCCCTAGACTGAGCATCGGTGATAGGTCAAATAAGTTAGGGTCCCAAGAGGCCAGTAGGCCCCCCGAGTTTCCCACAGAGCTTGCTGCGCAGGACAGCCAGCTCGGACGGAACTGATGCAGAAAATCCCTGGCCACAGAAGCGTCCACCAATGTTTCTTGTAGGAAGATGATTACTAGTTAAGTCTGCTCAAAAAGTCTTCGCATAGAGGCTTATTTCAGGGATCCTCCAACCCCTCTGATGTTGAAGGATAACAGGATCATGATTTCCCTCTAGCAAGGGCTTTTAAATCTCAAGGTTTTTTATACAATCTAATTTGAAAAAAAATAAATTCCAAACAATAGACAATGTTCCAAACACATATTGTAAACGTATACAAACCCTATATTTGTACATGGCTTATTTTTATAATATCCCTTTACGACTTGACGATCCCTCCTTTTCATTTAATGTGATGTAACACATTAGTATTTTCTTCCGATTTTATCGCTGACAAAGAGCAGATGTATCATGCACATGTGGTACCCTATATGTCAAATAGATAATACCACATGTCAAATAGAGAAAAGTTAAAACATTTGTCATATACATTTAAATTTTCTTCGATTTTCAAATTGACAAATGATACTTGTTTGCAAATTTCAAAATAGTACTTGTTATAAACCTTAAAAATTAGCACACTAAAATATTTTTCAATTATTGAGGGTTTTCTACCTTTCACTTACTAATAAACAGGATTAAAGAAGTAGTTTAAACGTTTTATTTTTTTTTGTTGTTTTCAATCATTTGTTTTCTTTGATTTTGTTTAAAATTTAATGATAAATAGTTGGATCTGTAGATTTGAGTGGTTAAGTTTGTATAATTCAAAAACTTCAGAAATTTTTTAGCACACTGAATCTATTTATGCATTTAAAAATACAATTTAATAAAAAAATTATCCAAATTTATTTAACGCATAATACATATCATGAATAAAATATTTAATTATTATTAAGAGCTATCTAATATCCACATACTAAACAACATTGCTTTCAAATTCAACTACCTATACACCAACTCTGTTGCATAACAGGGTGAATGTTATTCACCTATTTGTTCCTGGTGTATATAGGGGTGTGGCCCAGTTCTCAAGTTTGTCACGGCCTGCCGTGTTGGCCACCCGTGTCCGATTATGAGGAAAAGATTTTAAATAGAGTCAGCTTATGGAGCAGGTCTCAACGCCTTGCCCAACAAATCTTATCCTTCTTTAGCCTCAGGCCTCTCACGCCGCTAAGTTATTTCTTCCCATCGACAACTTTGATTTCATGGCAACTTCGCAGTGACGATCCCGCTAGACTTATAGAGAAGGGCCGGCCAACGTTTTAGTGCTCTTCTACCCTTTCATGGGAAGAGTCAGAGACGCGCCTGCCGTTAAGCTCCTGGTGGAGTGCACGGGAGAAGGCGTGTTGTTTGTGGAAGCCGATGCGGACGTTGTTTTGGAAGAATTTGGAGACCTCCTGCCGTCCTTTCCCTACTGGCAAGATCTGTTGTACGACGTGCCGGGATCACTGAATATTACCAATTCTCCTCTCCTTCTCATTCAGGTTAATTTGTTCATGCCGTTAGTCGATTTTCTTTGATGAATTCAATCTGCATTTGTTATTGGGCGGAGTGGCATTGAATGCTATTTCTTTTAATCGGAATTGTGATTTCTAAATGTCGTGCTTATAATTACGTTTCAGGTAACGCGTTTAAGATGCGGAGCGTTCATTTTCGCCATCACTTTTAATCTCACCATAAATGACGGAGTTGGCCTTGTTAAGTTCATGAACGCTCTCGCCGAAATGTTGAAGGGGGCTGCGAGGCCTTCGGTTCTCCCGGTTTGGAAAAGAGAAAACCTCCGAACCCGGACGAATCCCGCTGTCAAATTGCCCCTCTACGAATACGACCAAATAGAAGACAAAGATGGGTAGATGGTGTCCGTTAACGATTTGATCCACAAATCATTCTTCTTCGGATACAAAGTGATGGAGTCGCTCAAGAGGCAAGCAGTTGGGAAAGGCAGGTACTCATCCTTTGAAGTTCTCTCGGCCTTTTTGTGGCATTCGAGAACGAAGGCTGTCCAACTACCCGTGGAGCAGGAAGCTCGGTTCATATTCACCGTGAATGCCCGCGCGAAATCCGACCCCCCACTTCCTGAAGGGTTCCACGGGAATGCAATAAGCCTTGCATGCGCGAAGACGACCGTAGAAGCGCTGGAAAACAAACCGTTGTCTTTCGCTGTGAAATTCATAAACGAAGCGAAAACGGCTGTGAACGACGAGTACATGTGATAGGAGATAGATTTGATGGAATTGAAAGGGCGCCCTCACTGCACAGTGGTGGGCTCATTTTTTCGTTTCGGACGTTACCAAACTCGGCGTCAGAGATGTGGATTTCGGGTGGGGAAGAGCAACCTTCGGAGGGCCTGCAAAGGGGGGGCTGGGAGTAGTGCCGGGTCTGGTCAACTTCTTCTTCTCGCATCGCAATTCAAGTGGCGTGGAGGGAATAGTGGTTCCCATTAGCTTCCCCTCCGCTGCCATGCGAAGATTTGAAGCAGAAATCAGTCATGGGACAACGCTCCTCCTTTTCCACATTCCTATCTCTGAAAAGGTAACACTGATATGCGCCAAAATGCGGGTTTTATGAATCTTACTCGCAAATCGTTTTTGTAACTCTTTTGCTCTTCAAAAATTTTAATATTGGGTTGGCTTAGGCGGGCTAGAATTGTTTGCGTGAGACTATGTTATTCAAGTTTTTCATGATAGGTTTCTCTAGCTTGGATTGTTTGTGTAAATCTGTTGCTATTGAATATTTCTCATGTTATGTTGGGTTCATGAAGCGGTTGGTATTTTCTGTTCATGAAGATGTTAGTATTTTTCAATTAATCATTATGTAACGTAATTAGTATGTAATCTTGGTCGTTATGAAATTATTTACCGGTTGTAATCTCTTATTACATAATATGAGTATTTAATGTTTTTTATTACGAAAACAATTTATGTTGAAGTATCTAAAATAGAAATCAATCATGATAACTATGTATGTAATAACACAGTTACAATATCATGATAACTATATAGGGGATAACAACACAATTAATCAATTAATCAGAGAACATTTTTACTTCTATTAATATATAATTAAATATAGTAAGTTAATATTAAAATATAATTAAATATAATAAGTTAATGAAAATTTTAATTTTAAAGTATTAAAATATAATTTAGAGATATAGAAATTATATCATGGTAATTATATTTGAGATAATAATTTTTTCATTTCTTAAAATTGATATTATGATCATTATATATGAGATAATAATATAGTTAATGGTAAAAGTCTAAGTGATATTTAAAAAATAATAACATATCAATATTTGAAGCTTGATTATAAATAAAATATGTCAATGTCCACTTCAAGTAAAATATATAATTTTTATACATAAGTGTAATTATTTAAGTTTTTAATAGGAAGTTGAATTATATAGCATTTAAAAAAATATTAATAACAAAAATAAATTCAATTGCAACCATTAATATTTTTTTAACTTACATGTGTTAAGTCTTTATTAAACATTGAAGGAATTACACATCTCCCTCTTATGGAGAAGTCTAAATCACCTATGTATAGAATAAGAATTTTATTACTTTCAATTTCTCTTTTTAAATGCCACATTTCAACTTTCAATTGTTCAAATAAAAATATTTTTTTAAATGTCACATTTCAACTTTCAATTGTTATATATATATATGATGATGATGATGATGATGATGATGATTAACGTCCACTAAGACCTAATTGGTAAGTGATGATTCTTTAGCATTTTGTTTCTGTGATCGAAAAACATTAAGAGAAGCTTTCCAATATCACCATACTTTTCTTGAGTTAAGAGGTTACGAAGGTTGGTAGTGTGATGAATATTTTGAAAATGAGATCTAATATGAGATAGGTGGACATAGAAATATTAATATTTTTTTAAACGCCACATGTCAACTCCACAATATTAAGGATTGAAGAGATTAAGCATATCCCTCATTGTGGGATGTAGAAAGAATTATCTTACTTAAGATGACTATTGAAATATTTTATTTATGGACAACATTGAGATATATTTTTGTTATTAATATTTATTGTTAAATGCCACTTGTCAACTCCTTGTTGAGCATGAAAGGAATTTGACATCTTCCTCATACACTATTGTAGAAAGTGTTTTTGGCACACTAAGTTTTATTTTATTTTATTTATATATATATATATATATATNAAATATTTACTTCTTGTTAATATTTTTTTAATTGACATGTGCATTGAAGGAATTACACATCTTCCTCACATGAAGAAGTAGAAGGAACTTATTAACAAAATACAATATATTTACTTTTAGTTTTTCTATATTTTTCTATCTCTATATATAGAGTTGGTATAAAATTATTTTACTTATCATGCATATTAAAATATTTTTTTTATGGTGGGCATTAAAATATTTATTATTATTGATATTTTATTTATAGTGGGCATTAAAATATTTGTTGTTATTGATATTGTTATTGAGGCTTCAATATTGACATGTTACAAATCAATGACAAAACAAAAAAATTGGAAACGCGCATGTCTAATTATAATCTTCGCTTTATATTGGACAAGATAAAACATGTACAAAACGCACTTATTCACCATGTATCGTCAAATGTTCCCATTGGAAAATCCAAACTATTTATCTTAGACACATACTAGACTCACCATGATACAATTTAACTTCTACTTGAATTATGAAATACACATAAAGCATATTACACACTCACATATTCCCATGTATCAAATCATATTTGGATACTTTGTAGCGGACAAAAAAAATCTTTCAGATGGTGTCATCTACCTTCCTATATTTTTCTTCTATATATTAGATGTCTCTACATTGTCATCAAACAGATGGTATCATCAAACTTTATAATATTTGTGGCTTGTAATAGATTTTGAATAAAAGAAACTTTTCATAACCATAAAGATGGAAGAAGAAACAAAAAGGTATATACCTCTAGAACTCTATTTCTTTGTATCTCATTTAGTGTATGTAGATATTCCATAGTTTTCCTACATACCAGCTTACCATCATTTCCATTGTATTATGTGCATTTCCAACATTGAAAGAAATAGAATAAATGAACAAGAGGAAGAAATCTTAAGTGGCGCAAAGGAGGAAGCTCAATATTAATCTTCCAAAAGATACACCCATAATCATTATGAAGAACATACAATGCACATGCTTGTTTCGACGATGTTTAGCGCCACTACCTACTTATTATTATTTGTGCATCCAACAGATGATATCATGTTTTGGTATCACAATATGATGTATCTCTATCATCTATGTCAATGTTTCACCATTCTTTTATGCTACAAAAAAATCAAACGTAGGAGATGTGATACTGAAACATCTCCTACGTATAAAGTATATAGTTGATTTTTTCCCCTCCATAGTCAATGTATAGTATATAATAGATCTGTTTTCCTACATAGTTAATGTACACATGTTTACATCAGGAAAATTTGGACAAGTGATGCAAGCATGAGCATTCAATCGTCGTAGACATCGAAACAACAACAAACACAAACATTAAAATTCATATATTATGTTCCTATCACATTTACAAAATAAATATCCTCACTTTTTTATTCATCTATGACAATAAATATGTTGATTTTATATACAACCCTTGTTTCCAGTTCACAAGAAATATTAGAAAGTACAAGTGAGGCACCTAGCATAGTACAACCTCCCCAACTTAAAAGGTATGTTTACGAAACTCTAACCAACACAATTCATCCAAATTGTCAAGTTAATTGTACAACCATGAAAAAAATGTGTACGAAGTGTCTTTTGCATCACTTCTTATGTTCAAACATTGTCAATAGGCATAGAATTACATCAACCAATATACTCTTAGTAGAAGGCTTGAAAAACCACCGAACTAGACAAGTATTTGTTCAATACATAATGGTTGTATACAATGCTTACTTAGACAAGGAAAACAAAACACATTGCATTTTGCACGTTCATAAGAAAGAAGACAAAGGAATGATGACAGTCACATTGATTGTCCCCACACACCTTGTCCAAAAAATGAGGAAACGATTCTACCTGGTAATAGGATATCCATTACAAACTTGAAAATATTATTGAAAACAATATATGATCGTGGTGACTATTCTTGTATTATATTTCCCAATGACTCAAGTGTTGTGGAAAAAGTGCCTGCAACTTTCCCAGAACACCATTTCATACTGGACACAACAACAAAACAATTTGCTGAGAATAGAGACCTATACCCAATTGGAACTATTGGCGTTGTCATCACACTCACGAGAAAAGTCAATTTGCAACACATTCTACATATAAAGGATGGTGATTCAAATGACGACAAGGCAACAATACCACTATGCATATCCATTCTTTATTCCTTTACTTTCACATGCTAATATATCCTAGTCATGTTACACAATTATTATACTATTTTACGTTGCAGTAACAATTGTTTGACACATATTTTTAGTGTGTCCTGCATGAAGGCCGAGCAAGCGACCGCGTTAGGGTTCAAATGTGCAACAAGCCTCCATGTGAGTGCTAGAGGGCGGAGAGATGACTCCCCCACCACCTCTTACCATAGAAGAGGCCTTTAAAATATTAATCGTCGCGCAGGGGAATTTTGTTGCCTCGCCTTCAATCTCAAAGTTCATTAAAAAACTAGACTCAATCCCTGAAATTGGTCTCCAGGAAGATCAGCCCATCAAAATACCTCTAGTTCTTATAGAGCGCGGATTGGTTGGCCAATTTATGGGGCTTTGTCCCTTAGCAAAAACCACATATGATTGGATCCAAAAAAACTAGAGACCACTCATTCAGAGTAATGTAACGTGTTACCCGGTTGGCAGAGGTTTCTTCATATTCAAATTCATCTCAAAAGAAGATCGTGATCTCATCTTTAGAAGCGGGTTGTATTTCACATGGACACAAGGTCTATATCTCGACTGATTAATGCCTGATTTCTACCCCTCAATCGATGTCCCAAAGGAGGTTCTGGTTTGGGTCTGATTGCCAAACTTACCGGTCCATTGTTGGAACTATCAATATTTGCAAAAAATTGGAAATGGACTGGGATGGTTCATAGATAAAGCATATACCAAATCCCATTACTCTTGCACGAGGATCTGCGTAGAAGTGGACCTAGAAGCAGGACTGTCAGAAGTCGTCAAGCTCAAGGTGGGGGCATGGCAGCATTATCAAAAACTGGATTACAAACAATTACCTTTCAAATGCAGTAGCTACCATGAATATGGCCATTTCCAAAGGAACTGCCCAAAGTCCCAACTAGTAGAGAAGATGGAGAAGGATGGCAACAACCCAAGAAAAGTAAAGAAAATCTGAAGATGAAATATCATAGGAATGCAAGCCTTGCCCCAATCCCACATGCCATCAATTAATCCCTAGAAACCTAGACAGTAACCATGGCCGCATACAACAGATCTGAGGCCCAGGAAGAGCAGGCAATCGATCCAAAGGAGAAAGGGAAAGGAGAGGCAACTGTTAATACATAATCCACTGAAGGATCAACCAAAGTAAAAGACACAGATGAGAAACACATCAGCCTAGCCTGAGAATCCGAAGAATATTCAGATGAAGAAGATTCGGGCATAAGTAGCTCCCAAATCACCCTGAAAAAAGCCACCAGAGGAAGGAAATGCAAGAAAAAAGAAAGAGAAGAGAAAACTTACTTGGATGTCCGTCAAGGGTCCCAAAAAACCCTCAAAGGAATGGTAAATACACTTAACTTGAGAAAGAAAAGACGGGCTCTAAAAGGAGCCAACACCTCTCAGTCGAGTAAATATTGAAGTACGTCTCCTGGAATTGAAGAGGGCTAGGCAACAAACTAAAAGAAGAATCCCTGAAAGATATCATTCGTATGATGATGCTTGAAATCCTTCTAATCTAGGAGACAAAACTGGAGGAACCCGATCTCCTCCAAGTAAGTAATGTTTTTTGGAAAAAAATGCAAGGGAAAGTAGTCAGTGCCACAGGAGCTTTAGGGGGAATCGACACCTTCTAGGACAACTCCAAGTTGTATCTGAAGGAACAATATGGTAGTCATCACTGGATCTACACTAAATTCCTCCACAAAGAATCAGGCCATCTCATTATCCACTTTAATCTCTATGTGCCAGTGTAGTTTTCTAAGAAACGACTCTGTTGGGACTCCTGAAAGTCCTTCTTGAACCAACGAAACGCTAAGAATATAATAATAGTGGGTGATATCAACATCACACTCACCTCTTCAGAGACAAAAGGGGGATCTCCAGTCAGAGACCCAGTCAGAGAGTGGGTGGAAGACCTCATAATGGATTAGGACTTGGAAGATATCAATCTAGCCAGAGGGAAGTACACCTCGACAAATAAAAGAATGGGCTTGGGGCACATTGTTCCACCTCTCGAAAGATTCCTTATCCAATCCTCTTTCCTCACACTGAGTTTAGTGGCTTCTTCAAACATTCTCCCCCACTACACTTCCAACCACAATCCAATCCTCCTGGAACTCTTCTTTGACACTAGCCTCGGCCCCATCCCCTTCTGGTTCAGCATGCTTTGGATCCATCAAGAGGGATTTCAGGATCCCATTGCCAACGCCTGGAGCACCTAGTTCCAAGGCTCCTCATTCTTTTTTTGGGAAGAAAAATTTCATATTCTCAAGAAATCTCTAAAAGGGTGGGCAAGAACCCTCACTTCTGCATCCTCCAAGAGAAAATGGATTGAGGAAGCACTTGAGAGCCTCCAAATAAGCCTAGAAGAGGATTATCTTTCCCAAGAGAGGCTAATCTAAGAAGCCAATCTTCAAAAGGAGCTCCATCGTGCATGCGAAGAGGAGGAAGAATATTGGCGCCAAAAGTCCAAAAATCTTTGGCTCAAATCCAGAGACAAGAACACGAGCTACTTCCACAAGCATGCAGAAGTTCAGAAGCAGTTTAAAACGATTAAATAAATCCACTCCCAAGGGAAAGAGATTAAAAACTTCTAAGGTATAAAACATGTTGCTCACGATTTCTACAAAGATCTTTACTCAGCCCCAAATGAAGCTCCCATAGACCCCACCTCCTATCCATTGTCTCTAGTCTGCCATCAATTGAAGGACATGGACAATCGAAGGCTTACAGCCCCCATAAAGCTTCAAGAGGTCAAGAAAGTGTTGGATAATATGGAAGTTGATAAGGCCCCTGGGCCTGACAGCTTCACAACCTGCTTCTACAAATAATGTTGGCCAATCATCAAAAAAGATCTACTAAGAATGGTCCGGAAATCCCAAAATTGCATCAAAATCAGGGAAGCACAAACTCAACATTTTTAGTGCTCATACGAAAAGAAAAAGGGGCGAGCAACTTCATTTGATTCAACTCAATATCCCTCTGCAACACTAGCTAGAAGCTAGTCACAAAAATCATAGCGACCAGGCTCAAAGAAATCCTACAAGGCATCATTCCAGAAAACCAATGAGGCTTCATCAAAGGGTGCAAAATCCTGGACAACATAGTGATGGTCCAGGAAGAAATACACTCCAGCAGCCAGCGCAAAGAAAAAGGTATGATCATTAAGCTATACCTAGCTAATGCTTTCGATAGAATAAGACATGATTTCCTCTTCCAAGTAATGAGAAATATGGGATTCGATGAAAAATTTATAAACTGGATCAAAGCTTGCATAGTTGTTTCGTGGATCTCGCCGTTGGTAAATGGTCGATCAACACATTACTTCCAAGACTCTAGGGGACTGAGATAAGGTTGCCCCCTGTCCCCACGCTTGTATTCCAACCAAGCTTCAGTTCTAAGCTTCCAACTAGCACAACATCAGCAGACCCACTCCCTTCTCAGTCTTAGAATGGTGACAACCGTCAAAGACATCAACCACACATAGTTTGTAGATGACACCCTCCTCCTTGCTGGAGCCAATGTCCTAATAGCTAAAAACTTCAAGCAGGAGCTAGACCGTTACAAAGAACCCTCAGGCAACAAAACTAATGACCAAAAGTGTAAAGTCTACGGCTGGAATTGCTCACCAAGAGAGATGTTGGAAATTACCAGGGTTTTAGGAATGGACGGATAAACTACCTGTGACTGTTTTAAATATCTTGGGATCCCAATTTTCAAATCCACTCCCAAGCTGGTTCATTGGACTCCACTCTTGGACAAAATTAAGACCCGCATTCAAGCCTGGGGGGTGACTTGGTTAAATATGGTTGGGAAAGTGGTCCTACTGAAATCCGTCCTGACAAGTATCCCAATCTACCAAAACTCAATACTTCTTGCACCGAAAACCATCATCAACAAGATAGATACCCTGCTAAGAAGGTTTATGTAGGAATGTGGAAAGCAATCTGAGAGGAAACTCCACATAGTAAGCTGGGAAAAAATAAAAATTCGATCCTGTAAGGAGGCCTCCAAATCAGAGACGTCACTACCCAAAATATAGATATGAGAGAAAAACTGTTGTGGAGTCTAGTCTCCAACAAATCCCCTGAGAGCAAGGAAGTCCTTTGGAAAAAATACTTCCTGGGGAAATGCATCAGATTCCCGGAACATCCACCGAATGTCCTCAAAGGTTCTCCAATCCTCACCGTCTACCTCAGGTCCTTAGACCACTTCAATTCCAAGCTCACTTGGATCCTTGGCAATGGGAAATGCATAAGGATCTAGAAGGACTTGATTCTAGGGTAGTCGTCGTTAGACCACCAGGAAGTCTTGGCCAATATTAAAGCATGGATTCACTCCTCCAACCATCACATGCTCTGGGACATATCAAAATGGGAAGAAAACTAGGCAGGGAACTGGAAAGAATGGGACATGGGGAACTATCCAGAAATGCATGAATTTGAAGCCAAAACTCAGTTGGAGAAGCTACAAGGGAAAGGCCCCCCTGAAATCCTCAGCCAAGGATAAAATATGCTGGGGCACAACCACTAGAACGTACTATGTGACCACAGGTTAGAAATCTCTTCAAGCTATCCCCCATGTTCCCCGTGACCCAACGTCGTGGAAGACTATCTGGTCTCACAAGTCGATCCCCAAAATTGACATGTTCACTTGGACAATGCCACACAAAATCATCCTGACTAGCTAGAACTTAAGATGAAGAGACTGGAAAGGCCCCTTAAGATGCTCTCTCTGCATTTCTGAAGAGGAAACTACTGATCACCTGCTCAACTTCCCCTATGCAAAAGAGGTTTGGGAAAACGTAGTAATGTCAGGCCTAGACAAATTAACATTGTCGTCCTCGACTTTGAATCTGCTAAGCACTTGGGTGAACCGCTCCCCATTCTCCATGAGAAAAAAGGATCTTCTCAAATCAAGTTGGATGTGGCTTCCCAAGTTTGTAATGTGGAAAATTTGGCTGGAAAGGAACAACAAACTTTTCAATGAGAAAAGTTGCAACCCATTCCAAGTGGCATTGAAAACCAAAGCACTGCTAAGTGAGGCTCTAGAAGCCCATACCAAACTTAGGAACGCAGAAACCCTAGAATTGGAAGAAGAACAGTGGCTAAAAGAGCTTGCCCCAAACCTCCATCACCGATTCGCCACCAACTCAGCCTTGAGAGCAAGTTGGGAAGTCAGGATGGGAGAACAAGACTTCATCAAGTGGAGGTCACTGCTAGGAATGCACAGTTTGACATTCAATGGATCATCGAAAGCGAACTATGTGGCAGTCAGTGGGGGAGGGATCCTCCTCGACCCTTCGAGCATGCTGGTGGTCACCTACTCTTGGGGGCTAGGCATTGAAACCAACAACATGGAGGAGGCACTCACACTCTAGCAAGGCTTGAGACTAGACACCTCCAAAAGCATCCAGAATATGGTGGTCTTCAGAGACTCTAGAGTAATCATTCAAGCCCTGAAGACAAGAAGGAGGACAAACAACCTCAAACTTAGTCAAATGCCCAGGAAACTAACCCTATTGCTGCACAATTTCCAGGAGATCAATTTCTACCACATATTGGGAGGGCTAAACACTCAAGCCGACTCTAAACAAAATAGAGGAGCAACCATGGACAAATCCAAACTATTAGTGAATGTTGTGGAAACATTTTCACCCATTCCATAGAAGAAGAGTCTTCAAAAGGCACTCATAATTCACTCATATGCCATGATTGGACATTGGACGTTTGACAGGAATGCACTCATTCAGCTGCAGGCAGGTTCGTCATTTTCCTATCTCCATGTGTGATTTTCAAATCCCATCGACAGGCCTTCCCGTCCGACCAGTTGCCAGCCTGAAGGTGGAGGCCATACCGAATGATAGAGAAGAACGTGATGCCTGGGTGTGCAGGGGATGTTTTTGCGAATGAGGTGTTTCAGGGAAGGTAGGAGAGGCCATACCGAAGGGTAGATTCACATGTGAAGCTTGGGCACGAAGAGGCTATTTCAACGGCTGAGCCATCAAGAGAAGCAGAAGCACGCAAATCCAAGTTGGGGGCGCAAATTGAGGGTTGAGAAGGTAGGATTTGCAGTCTTCATTACTGGCCTCTAGCTCCAAACTCGGGCCTTCATTGGAAGAAAGATTGGGAGAAATGCAAATGGAGCTCACCAAGCTAAAGGATGTGGTCATAGAGAAAGCAAGAAGAATGAAGAAAAATAAATTTGTCGGAGAACACAGATACAAACTTCTCATCTAGGATCTTGAAAACCTGAGTGAGGAGCTCACATCTTATTTGGATGCCCAATTCAAGGATGTAGCAAATGTGCATGGCGATTTTGGGAAGCACCTAAGAAAGATGGAAAACAAAATAGACAAACTCTTTGAAGAATGGGCCAAAAAGAGGTCATCACAAGACAAGGGAAACGAGGAGGGGAAAAGTAGCTAAATCCATTCCTGAAGAGGCAACTTTAAGTCCCTGGGCACCTAGGCCCTTTAGATCAGATTTTTGGCTTTTAGTCTTAATGGTTTTCTTAAATTGTAAAGCACCCAATAGCTAGTTTGTTGGCCCTTAATTCAAATTAGCCGTTATTGTAAAAAAAAACAATTGTTTGACACATATGCACACATTTTTTCTTCGATGCAAGAACAATTAGAAAAAGGAAAATTTCTCGTAAATTCTCTTTAAAAATATAACCAAGAAAAGAGATTCCAAAGAAAAGATCTTTTGTACAACGCAATCAACATTTATAACAGAGTTAAGAACAAACATAGTGGGGGATCTCAAGAAACTAACTAGACCCCCAACTCTAGTATATCTATACAAATCTAGCCACAATTTCCATAGAGAATATCTATTTTATACACATATATTATATTGTTCAATATATTAAATTCTATGCTAACGTACATAGGTTGAAGGTCCATTGACAATATCAAATGCATGTCTGACCCCTTTCAAACTTGTTTGTGCCATTTGTAACACTCCTTCTTCCTCTGCATTAATAAATGATGGCACAATTGACTGTGTCATATGCAATCAGTAATTCCCTTATATATAGACATTGCACCAATTTTTTTATCTGAACCCTCAACAAAACCACTGTGCAATGTACAATTAAACAACCTATATTACATGATGTTCTTTGTGATCTAACACAATTTCCATATGAAATATACTTACAGAAATATAGAAATACACAATTTCTATATACAATTTCTATATTCTGACTGACTTTTGAGTGCATAGAAAATTTACATTAAATGAAGACAATGTGATCCTACATATCATCTGAACAAAAAGAAAGGTACATCAAACAAGTTCACCCATATTCTTCTAACTTTCCTTTGGATTCATTGATTATTGTAAAATAGTTCTAACTTACATTATTGTAAAACGGTTGTATCTTACCGCTAACTTTATCATGCATTGACAAGAAATATAATATATTTGATCGGTTCCTATCTATGTTGAGTTAATACACAATCACTGTTGTTGGGAACTTTGATTGTCTAATTAAATAGATAATTAAGGTGTTCAATATAAATTGTCAAACCCAGGGAAGTTTTGTTATTGAAAGATAAATATGCACAGTCTATGCTAGATTATGGAAGCAACATTTATTCAAATTGCAATAAAAAACCTAATTGAAAGTTTGAACTTTAACACAAGTTGCTGACACAGTTGGAGCTTCTACAGAATCGACATAACATTTGCATAAATGAAATCCTGAATGGATGGGTGCATAAGAATCCTGGGTTGTTTATTCTAACTTTCTATTTTACTCTTACAGAAAGAAACTCTGTGCTACTTACTGAAAGGAGACCTACTTAACTGCAGAAAAGGAATTCACACTTTTTTTTTCAGATATTAAATCTAATGTAAGAAAGGAAAGAAATTCTCCAGCGGTATCGAACAATTTACTCTAATTTTCATGAGACACGCAGATGCGCATTAAACAGGAAAGAACTGATTGTAACAACAGATATATGCTAGAAATGCTAAACAAATCAATTATCCAAATCAAAGCAATTAATATAAACAACAAAATAGAGGGGAGTCTGTGAGGAAGGTGGGCCCTTTCTCTCTCACTAAATCCACTCAAAAATAGACTACAGTAGGTTAACGAAACTCAATCCACTTCTTTATTAATTTGCCAAAAAGGTTCAGATACAATGTGCTCTTTTTCACTCTTTGTTCACAGCTAAGAGTCAGTGATAATGATTACAAAGGATCTGTTATTTAAAGACAGAGTTATTCAGTTGAAAATGGACTCAGAACAGCTTTGAGAATCAAAGATTCTCAAGTTGTTCGTATGATATACAAAATCTGTTACAAAATCTATTAAATGATCTTCATCATCAATGTGAACCAAAACGTGTAACAACCTTGAGGATCAGTCTTCATGATTTGAATTTGCATGAGGGACCAGCTTCCAGGATCTGTGGATATCTGTTGCAGTAGGTGTAGTATCCTCCAAAAAGGGTGCACAATTGTTGTAGTCGTGTAACAACATGAAGAGTTGGCGCACAACTGTAACAACCTTGTGTAACAGCAACGATCTTTCTTTAAGACTTGGTTGTTCTACACAGTTTAATAATTAATTCGAATATTCATGGATAAAATATGAGAAACGCTACCAAGCCAACATGTTAAAGTGAATAAAATATAAAAGCAATATTAATGATACATACCTTGGGAAAAAGGGTCTTAGCAAAAATTAGTAGGCATTTAGCATAGAGTTAATAAGGTTGAATGAGAAAAAGAGATGGTGAAAAAGGGACATTTCTGGGTCCTAACATGCCCCCCAACTGAAAACATTGCATGTCCTCATGCAAACCTCATTCAAGCCTGACACTGATTCTGAGTTAAGGAGGTGATGCCTCCAGTGCAAAAATGGCTAAGACAATCACTAAGTACCAATCTTGGAAAAACCTGTGTGTACCCCTAACATTTGCTATTTTCAAAAATCTGTTTGTGTTGCTTTGTCTTTAAGAACATAATCAGTATGAGTTGTTGGAGTTACAGCTGGTAAGTGTAACATAGGTGTTTTTTTTAAAGATGTTGGTAAACCAGCAACTACTTTATGACGTCGAGATCTCCTCTGGCTTACTGGTTCTTGTGGAACAGTAAGGTCACATTCTTCTTTTACTGAGAATTTGGTTGGTTTCTGAGCCTGTCGATTCATTGTTACTTGGAAAATTTTATATACTTCTTGGAAATAGATATTACCAAATTGGTAGCACATGTGCTCTTCATTTTCCTTCATAACAATTGTTTCCTGAGCTAATATTTCCAAAGTTGAATTCCCTGAGTTCCTTTGTTGAGCAACCTGCAAGTCCTTGGTTAGGGAATTTAACTCTGCTTTGAGGTGGTCATTTTTTTTTCTTAGTTCAACAATCTTGGCATTCTCAATACCTTGTATCTTCTTTTCAATCTGAGCAAATAGCTGAGTAAGTGGCACATCATCATTATCCTCTCTATTTTATGTAACTGGTTCTTGTGTAACAGTGACATCCGGCATGACTGGTTCTTGTGTGACAACCTCTTCTTGGTTAGTTGGTTCTTGTGTGACAGCCTCTTCCTAGTCATCTGGTTCTCGTGTGACAACTAATTTCAGGGAAGAGGTTGGTTCTTGTGTAACAGATTCATTTTGAATAACTGAGGACAATGGGTGAAGAATTGGCACTGCTTTCTCTATATTTTTCCATCCAACTACAACTTCAGCAAGTCTTTCCAACCTAATTCTCCTTTTTGGTAAGGTAGATATAAAAACAAAAGATCTCTTCTTAGGTTTAGGAGAAGGAGGGTGTTCTTCAATAATCAAGCTAGAAGAAGCAAGGCGTTCTTCAAAAACCATACAAGGAGGAAATTATGGGATGTTGGGGTCTGGTAATATATGTACCTCGTCACCTGACGAATGATGTACAAAATAATCAAGCAGAGTCGATGATTCTGGTTCAACTCATTGACATTCTGCCTGTAAGGATGAAAAAGTGTCTTGGAATTCCTTGCACAAGGTGAAACCAGTAATTCGTACCTCCATAAAATCAGTGATCCTTTCACTTAGATTGGTATCATTGATATCAAAATATGGAAGTGTTTGAGTATCAGCAAGATTAGGACATTCTGTCGCAACAACTTTGTCGATATCTTTCTGAGATTTCCTTCTAGGTCGACATTTTATTTTCTGAGGAAATTCAGTGGCATTGACAGTAGGGGTTTGAACAATTGTTGTAGCAATAGAAGGATTCTGATTTATTGTTGGCTCAACAATAGAAGTAGTTGTCATGCTGTCAGTTATAATGGGGCCTGAACTTCTGTTGCAATTAACTTTTCTGACCTACTTTGCTTCCTCGGTAAAGTAGAAATAGGGGTAAGAGTTGCCCTTTTCTTAGATTTAGGAGTAGGAATGAATTCCGTAACAACCTCTGTAGCAGCCAATGACAGAGGCTCGTGAGGATCAATCACATATGTATGAATAGGGTTAAGTTGTGATGGTTGAATAATGTCGATGTGTTTCTGAGCTGTGTGAGAGGTGTTTTTTATTCTGATTTTTTGTTTGGTATTCAGAGTTGTCTTATGGGGAATTACAGTCGAGGTTTTAACTGCTAGTGCAGTTGAGGATACAGGGGTTTCCTGTTCTGGGTCGGCTATAACATCGGGTGCAATAGTTGACTGGTCTAGGTTGGTTGTAACAGCAGGTGCATAAATGGTGTGTTCAGGGTTGGCTATGGTAGCAGGGACAGTAGATGGCACATGCACTTCAGGTAATGGGTTGTGAGGGAGTCCCATTCCTCTATGAATCAACAAGCCTATGATTCTATGATTGGAAAGACAATCCATGGGGTACTTGGATCGTTTGACGAAATGAGCCATATTATGTAAAGACTGAAGAATATAATAAGGCATGTTGATTAATTTTTGATATCTCAAATGGGATAGTATGATAAAGTCAGAAAAATAAACAACTTGGTATCATCCTTCGTAGGTAATGTACCTTTTGATAAATTCGGCGACTTTCCCCCAGGGTGATGATAAGGAATTGACATCGACACTGCGACCCTTGGTCTGCACATGCTCATCATTCACGAGAAAATCCTAATCTGCTTTGGGAAGATGTGCTTTTCTTCTAAACCCCATGTTTCCTGTTATGGGAAATCCTGTAACGACAGCCACAGATTCCTCTGTCACCGGAATTCTCACCCCGTTCACTATTGAATACCCTTCTATAATATCTGGATGAACTCCAATACCTTTGCTTCATTGAACCTCTGCAGCTTCTTGAAATAAGGAATCCATCCAGCCTATAGAAAAATTCGGTAAACATCTTGGTGTAGCAGCAACGCATCTAGATTTTCCGTCTCATATCTCACAGTTGATCCTCCCATGACATCATTTGGAGTCTTAAAAGTCACAAAGGAGGAGAAACCAGATTCTCACCAGAGTCACAACAAGTTTGAACGAGGATTGCATAAAGAACACAGTATCCCAGCGAAAATAAGCATGGTCGAAAAGGTGGCGGAGGTGTTTATAAAATGAGATTTTTAGAGTATGTCGGCATGCATGTCTTTTCCCTCCCAAACTAATTTGATTGGTTTAGGGTGCAACGAATTTAGGAAAACCGGAAAATAGGCATTGAAACTTGTTTTCATATCTTACATCACTTGGACACGTAGATTTAGTAACCATACCTCATAACTTACCGCACGAACCAATCTGTCTGAGTAACTGTACTATCCAAGAGCCATTTGATCCGCGTGGAATGGCTGTAATAATGAGAGATGGCTCTCGAACATGAGAAATGACGATATGCCAAGTGGAGCATAGGTGGAGTCCTTTCTGTGGTTGAACGGTTTAGAAAGCTCTGGATGTGGAGTTAAGCAATGATGAAGCGACCCTTGTGGGACAGAGAGAGCATAAAGTAATTTTGGAAAAATGGCAGAAATCTTGACAAAACAACAATGTTGCCATATGTAGAAATGGCAGAAATGCTAAGAAAATAGCCAAAAGGAATGATAGTAGTAAGTGTATCAGCAGATAGTTTGGTTGGAATTGTGGCATTAGGTGTAACTGCATGCAAGGAAAAATATTTGGGAACATGTGCAAAGCATGCAAATCGGCCAAAAGGGTGTAACAACATGTAAATCAGCCAAAGGGTGTAACAACATGGAAATTGGCTAAAAGGGTGTAACAACATGGAAATCGGCCAAAGGGTGTAACAACATGTAAATCGGCCAAAAGGGTGTAACAACATGTAAATCGGCCAAAAGGGTGTAACAACATGGAAATCGGCCAAAGGGTGTAACAACAGGCAAATTGGCCAAAAGGGTGTAACAGCATGGAAATCAGCCAAAGGGTGTAACAACATGTAAATCGACCCGAACACAGAAATACTTAGTTTTTAGGAAGCTTTTCAACTTCCAAAAACTAATCCTTTGGCTTCTTTTGTTGTAAGCTACCTTGTTGTTCTTCAGTTTATCTACACAGATGCAACTTTCTAATACCTTTCTAGGCTGGATTTATTAGAGAAAAAAAAAATAGAGAAATGAAATGCGTGAAGAAAAATCAGAAAATTTCAAATTTGCACAACTTATTTATATACAAAATTTTATTTGAAAGAAAAATATCCTAAAGTTCAGAAGGGGAAGGAGTAGGCTTGGATCCCTTTAAAAATTGGTAATCTGCATCAACGATACATCTCGATTTAAATCATTCCTTGGAAAGTGGACGTTGATATAGGTGCAAGCAATGACCATTTGCATAAAACTGTGTATTGGATCCATCAATAGTAATTAACCTTACTATCCCATTGGGAAAAACAATGTCTACCTTTAAGGTCCAATCCATGGTGCACGCAGCTTACCCTGAAATTCTTTAAATCATGAATCATACAACAGAGCCCGATCCCCTTTTTGGAATAATTTCTTCTTGATGACTCGATCATGCCATTTTGTTCTCTTCTGTTGAATCATTGTGGTTTGATGAATAACATCCAAACACTTTTCATCAAGCTCATTAAGTTGTTGCAGTCTGGCCTTTTGTGCCATAGTCAAGTCAAGGTTGACTGTTGATGCAGTTCTTAAAGTTTTGATTTCGAATTCAATGGGAAAAATAGGGATTTTTCCACATACAAGATCATAGGGAGAAAAACCAGTTGTGTTCCTCCAAGTAGTTCGATAAGCCCATAGATATTCATGAAATCTGACAGACCAATCCCTACGATGTTCTCTCACTGTCTTAGTAAGAATAACTTCTATGACTTTGTTGGTACTTTCTACTTGCCCATTACCTTATGGATGGTATGGAGAAGTTGTTCTATGTAAAACATGGTATTGACTTAGTAGGGCTTCAAACTTATGTGATGTGAAAGGCGGTCCTCCATCAGTTATTAATTCTATGGGAATTCCAAACCTAACAAATATATCTTCAAACAAGAATGCTAAGACAACTTCTTCTGAGGCCCTGATGGGTGTTTTTGCCTCCACCCACTTGGTCATGTAATCTGTATAGACCAATATATAAACTTTCCGATTAGAGGGTGGGTTAATGGGCCCTACAAAGTCCATGGCCCATATCTCAAAAGGATGTAACACTACTTGAGGATGGAGAGGCATCTCATCCCTATGATTTGGCTGACCCATTCGTTGGCAACTGTCATAGGCCTGGACATACTTCTTGGCATCTTGAAATATGGTGGGCCAAAAATAACCCATCCTTAAAATTTTATGTCCAGTCCTTTTATCAACAAAATGACCCCCACAAGGGCCCTCATGGAAATATTTGAGAAGCTCGTAAACTTTATCATCCCTCACACATTGCCTGATTTCTTGATCTAGGCCTGTGTAGAAAAGGTATCCCTCTATCCAACTATATGATGCAGGAGCATCCACAACTCATCAAGCGAGCCAGCGCGTGGAGCAATTACAGCTGGAAGAGCGCCAGCATTCAAACTTTGAAATATTTTGAGATTTGGTGCCACCAAAAATTAATACGTTGATGTAATGAAGCGCACTTGTACATTGTAACGGACCTTGAGCAGATAAGCTCTCGTCCTTAGGTAGTTGAGGCATTTATTTAGATTTAATGCAAGTAGATAATTTAATTAAGTCTAGATTATACAGTTTTGCTTTCGAGAGGGAAAACGGAGTATAGACACCCTCCTTTGTATCATTGTATCATTAGTACCCAGATTATTCAGCATTAGCATTGAGACAGGAGCAAGAAGGAGAACAGAGAGCTTGTGAAGAACCCCCATGTACAAACATTGAATTAATAGGAAAGACTTTGATTCAATTCCATGGATGTGTTTGATCTCTCTGTGTTGTTGATATTATGCTATTACATACTTGCTTCTTTTTATGCTTATCTTCTATATGCTGCATATGTGATTGCATATCAGGTTCGACACCTGAGAGAATGAGGAAATAAGTTTCAATTGTTTCTCTGTTTGAGCCAGGAGATTCCTGCATAGAGTGCAGTTGAATTCCTCCGCATAGAGTGCGTCGAGGAGGCTCTACAGTTAAAGTCTCATTCTCGCTCATCCAGAAGTTGAATTGGGTTGAAAGGGCGTGCAGGTGAAGTGCAGGTCAAGGTCGAAGCCTCAGCAGGGAGTCTGAGTAAAGAAAGGCCGAGGTTGCTGTCACTGTGAAAGCACAGGACCTGGAAGACTTCAAGTATTGTTGGGAGTGGTTGAAGGTTGAGCACAGGGAGTGTGCGCAAAAACTATGGAGGAGTCCGAGTTGGTAAAAGATCAGGAGGGATAGTACCTTGGCTTCGCTCACACAAGATGAAGGTGGTGAAGCGGAGAACTCTTCAAGAGGAAGAGAATCGACGACTTGAGATATTCGTGGAGAGTCACGAAGTCCCGCAGATCGTCGGATCGTGGGGGAGTTGCGGGGAAGTTAACCCATAGGCACAGGTAGAACCCATCTGCCATTTCATATCGGCATATCGGGGTTGGCAAGTGCAAGAGTTGCATGCACGTTGAAATCGCGAGTCGTGATTTCCCGATCTAATCGGGGCCGTCGATTGTGACGCGGACAGGTGGCACGAATCCGGAGAGTAGCGGAATCGGCATTCGGGGTTTTCGACAACAGAGCGCTTGTATCGTGGATCCGCGATCCGTGAAGTCCCGAGGTGACGTGGTCAAGTGGGACCCCAGGGAGTAAGTGGAGGACAGGTGGCGCTGTAGCGAGGAATTGGCACCTCGGCACTCGGAGTTTAAGAATTCAGGCATTGATATCGCGAGTGGCGATACCCCGAGGTTTGACCATTGACCATCGGCGTTCGGGGCTCGGCGGTTGAGTGGCCGAGAGTAGTGTTAGGAGCCTCGCGATATCGCGAGACCCGATCTCCCGATTTGCAAAGGGAGAATCGTCGGTAGTAATTCTGTGGGTAGAGAACTCCCGAGGGAGTTGGAAGAGTTGTTGACTCTTCAGGCCGAGTTGTAGAAGGTCCTGGAGGAGCGACCGACTGCTATGAGAGCGAGGTTGCGTCAGAGTGGTATCAGAGCTCTGAAGATATTGTCTGTATATTTCAGGAAAGAAGGAGCGAAAGAGGAAAGGAAAGCACTCTGATACTCACGACTTGCGTCAGAGTGGTATCGGAGCTTGGATTGAGTTCTCTTTGTTTAGGTAGTAGAGAGAAGAAGATACAATGCTGCCGAGAAGGGAGAGGCAGTCAGTTGATCGTGAGGACAGGGATGCCCGAAGAAGAGGCAGGCCAGCAGGTAATGCTGAGATGGAGCGCCAGATGCGAGATCTCCGAGCTAGGCTTGAGGAGATGGAAACTGCGTAGAGACACAGAGCTGGTGCAGTGGATTTCAGCGACTCTGAGGTTGAAGAGGAAGTTGTACATGACCAAGAAGAGGTCACAGCAGAGGATGACTCGACAGAGAGGTTGATCAGAGCCATTTCGAGGATGAGCTCGAAGACAGAGATGGACATTCCCGTCTATGAGGGAAGTCTAAATGCAGAGGAGTTGTTGGATTGGATCCGAGCACTCGATACCTACTTCGATTACGAAGACATCGAAGAGGACAAGAAGGTAAGGCATGCCATCACGAAGCTGAAGGGACATGCAGCCTTATGGTGGGACGAGCTGCAGGCAGACAGGCGTTCCAAGGGAAAACAGAAGATCAAAAGCTGGGATCGGATGATCGCCAAGATGAAGGCGAAGTTCCTTCCGAGGGACTATCAGATCACTTTGTTCAGGCGCATGCAGAACCTGAGATAGAATATGATGTCGGTGAAGGAGTACACCGAGGAATTTTACAGGCTCAACATCAGAGCTGGTCATCGGGAGAGTGATGACGAAAAGGTGGCGAGGTACCTGAATGGGCTGAGGTATGACATTCAGGAAGAGCTAAGCATGCTGACCATCCGAATAGTTGAGGATGCGTACCAGATGGCTCTGAAGGCCAAAGAAAAGCTGAGCCGCAAGCAAGGACAGAGAGGGCGAGGCGGAAGTCATCCCAGAGGCAAAGTTGTTGCCCCAGAAAGAACTCAAAATCCCAAGGAGGATTGGAAGAGACCTCAGGGAAAAGCTGAAAGAGGTGGAACCTCACAACAGAGGCAGCAAAATTTTGAGCCGAGGAGATAGCAAGATGATCAGCAGGGAGGATATGCTGATGCCAGCACATTTCCTCGTACCCGAGGTAGAGGCAGAGGACGAGGAGGAGTTATCACATGTTTCACGTGTGGAAAAGACGGACATAAGGTCGTTGACTGTCCGGACAGGAAAATGGACGGAGGAAAAGCTCACGTCGCTGAGGCGCAGAGGCGTGACATTGAGGATGAAGACACTGGAAGTGGAGAGTCACTGACAGTGCACAAGGCTCTCTTGAAACCTGAGAAAGAGGTGGACAGCTCAGCGCAAAGATGCAGACTGTTCCGGACGATGTGCAAGACCAAAGGCTGGAAATGCAAGGTGGTCGTAGACAGCGGGAGCACTGATAATCTCGTTTCGACCGAGATGGTGGAGAAATTAGAGCTGGAGACGACTAAGCACCCGAGCCCATATAAAGTCTCGTGGTTACAGAAAGGACACCGGGTAAGTGTAACTAAACAATGCTTGGTTAAATTTAAGATTGGGAATTATCATGATGAGATTCTGTGTGATGTCATTCCCATGGATGTTTGTCATGTTTTATTGGGTAGACCATGGCAGTTTGATAGGAATGTTGTTCATGATGGGAGGATGAACACATACACCTTGGAGAAGGATGGGAGATCACATACATTGCATCCGATAAAGGATAAGAAGGTGGAGCCGGAAGTAACCAGCACGATACTCCTCATGAGTGGGAAAGAACTTCTCACAGAGCTGGAGAAGGATGAGGATCCACAATTCTTTGTTGTCAGGAAGCCGAGGATTGTTCTGACAAGCACAAGAGTGGACGACTTGCCGGACGAGATTCAGGAACTGCTGGGAGAGTTCGCTGATATCATCATGGACGAACTACCTCGTTCGTTTCCACCAGTGAGGAGTGTGAGTCACCACATTGACCTCATACCCGGGGCAAGCTTACCGAACAAGGTAGCGTACAGGTTGACAACTCAGGAGAACGAGGAGGTCAAGAGGCAGGTACAGGATCTGCAGGATAAAGGACTGGTCAGAGAGAGTCTGAGTCTGTGTGCTGTTCCGACAGTATTGAGTCCAAAGAAGGATGGAGGCTGGAGAATGTGTACAGACTCCAGAGCGATAAATAAGACCACCATCAGGTACAGATTTCCACTACCGAGGATAGACGACTTGATGGATTGCCTGAGCAGGGAAAATTATTTTTCGAAAATTGATCTCAAGAGCGGATATCATCAGATCTGGATGAGAGAGGGAGATGAATGGAAGACAAAATTCAAAACAAACGAGGGTTTGTACGAATGGCTGGTCATGCCATTTGGGTTAACAAACGCGCCGAGCACTTTTATGAGGCTGATGAATGAAGTCCTGCGGGAATTTATTGGCAAATTTGTGGTCGTATACTTGGACGACATATTGATTTTCAGTAAGACGAAGGTTGAACACGTGAGGCATTTAGCCACTGTGATGAGAAGATTACAGTAGGAGAAGCTGCTGATAAATTTGAAGAAGTGTTCCTTCATGCAGACAGAACTCATTTATTTGGGTTTTGTGATTTCGACGAATGAATTGAAGATGGATCCTGAAAAGGTTGAAGTAATCAGGAATTGGCCATCGCCGAGAAATGTTTTTGAGGTGAGGAGCTTCCATGGACTGGCTAGTTTCTATAGGAAGTTCATTCGAAATTTCAGCAGAATTAGCGCAGCAATGATGGACACGGTGAAGAAGCGGCATAAAGTTTTTCATTGGACAGCAGAGGCTGAAAGGAGCTTCAATCTGTTGAAGCGAAAGATAACTGAGCAACCAGTGTTAGTGTTGCCTGATTTTCAGAAAACCTTCCAGGTGAAGTGTGATTCCAGTGGGTATGCTGTCGGAGGGGTTTTGAGTCAAGATGACAGACCTGTAGCATACTATAGCGAGAAGTTGGATGATGCGAAGATGAAGTACTCGACGTATGATAAAGAGTTTTATTCCATTATACAGGCATTGAAAAAGTGGATGCATTATCTCATACCCAAGGAATTTGTTATGTATAGTGATAATCATGCGTTACAGTTCGTGAGTCAGCAGGAGAAGTTGAATCAGAAGCATGCGAAATGGGTAGAGTACATGCAGAATTTCACGTTTGTGATCAAGCACATTTCGGGGACTGCTAACAAAGTAGCAGACGCTTTGAGCCGGAAATGTCTATGGCTGCAGGAATTCAGGGTCAAGACTTTGGGTTTTGAGAATCTGAAAGACATGTATGCAGGTGATGTAGACTTTAGTGAGGCATATGAGGCAGCCGAGAACCCAGTTCTCAGGGATAGGAGCCCGTGGATTGATTTCATGATCCAGGATGGATTGATGTTTTGAGGCAATCAACTGTGCATTCCAGATTGCTCTATGAGAGAGAATTTGGTGAAGGAAAAGCACAGCGGAGGATTAGCAGGTCATTTTGGACATGACAAGACTTTCACCAAGCTGAGTGAATCATATTATTGGCTGGGTATGCGTGCAGATGTGAAGAGATTTGTTGACCGATGCAGGATTTGTCAACACGCGAAGGACAGAAAACAGAACACAGGGTTCTATCAGCCGTTGCCTATACCCGAGAGGCCATGGGAGGCCATAAGCATGGACTTTGTTTTGGGATTACCGAGAACGCAAAGAGGAGTTGATTCCATCTTTGTGATGGTGGACAGGTTCTCGAAGATGGCACATTTTATTCCATGTCATAAGACCAGTAATGCAACACACATCGCCAACTTGTTTTTCAAAGAGATTGTGCGATTGCATGGATTGTCGAGAAGCATAGTCTCGAACAGGGATACCAAGTTCATAGGTCATTTTTGGAGGACGCTATGGAAGAAGTTGGGGACTGACTTGGCATTCAGCTCTGCTTACCATCCGCAGACAGATGGGTAGACAGAAGTGGTCAACAGAAGATTAGGGGATCTATTGAGGAGCCTAGTGGTGGAGCACCATAGCAGTTGGGATCAGATATTACCACAGGCAGAGTTCGCGTACAACGATTCGGTGAATCGGAGTACAGGTAAGAGCCCATTTAAAATTTTGTATGGGACACAGCCGAGAGGAGTTTCTGAGCTCAGGGAGTCAGAGCAGGCTGAAACCAGCAGCACGAGAGCTGAAGAGTTCGCTGAGGCGATGCAAGAACTTCACACGCAGGTGAAGCAGCGGCTGCAAAAGACGAATCAAGAATATAAGCGCAGAGCCGACCAGCGGAAGAGACGACTTCAGTTTGAAGTTGGCGACATGGTTCTAGCACACTTGAGAAAAGAAAGGTTCCCAAGGGGAACATACAACAAGCTCAAGATGAAGAAAATTGGGCCGTGTAGAGTCCTGAAGAAGTTCGGGGAGAATGCATATGAGCTTGAGTTCCCAGAGGGCATCGGGATATCTCCGATTTTCAACATTTCGGATTTATACCCCTACAGGGTTGAAGAAGCAGGAACTGGAACTGAGGAACCAGTGGTCCAGTGGAAGAAGCAATTACCAGTTGCACAGAATCCTGAGATGGAGTGCATACTGGATAAAAGAGCAGGCAAGAAGACTAGGAGAAAGCAATATTTTGAGTACCTGGTGAAATGGAAGAACCACCCAGTGGAGGATGCCAGCTGGGAAACAGAGGCAGTCATACAGAAGCATGGTTACACCGTGCCGGAGCTCATGGACAGAAGCCCATGAAATCTTTTGAGCCGAGGAGTATGATGCAGGAGCATCCACAACTCATCAAGCGAGCCAGCGCGTGGAGCAATTACAGCTGGAAGAGCGCCAGCATTCAAACTTTGAAATATTTTGAGATTTGGTGCTGCCAAACATTAATACGTTGATGTGATGCAACGCACTTGTACATTGTAACGGACCTTGAGCGGATAAGCTCTCGTCCTTAGTTAGTTGAGGCATTTATTTAGATTTAATGCAAGTAGATAATTTAATTAAGTCTAGATTAGACAGTTTTGCTTTCGAGAGGGAAAACAGAGTATAGACACCCTCCTTTGTATCATTGTATCATTAGTACCCAGATTATTCAGCATTAGCATTGAGACAGGAGCAAGAAGGAGAACAGAGAGCTTGTGAAGAACCCCCATGTACAAACATTGAATTAATAGGAAAGACTTTGATTCAATTCCATGGATGTGTTTGATCTCTGTGTGTTGTTGATATTATGTGGTTGCATACTTGCTTATTTTTATGCTTATCTTCTATATGCTGCATATGTGATTGCATATCAGGTTCGACACCTGAGAGAATGAGGAAATAAGTTTAAATTGTTTCTCTGTTTGAGCCAGGAGATTCCTGCATAGAGTGCAGTTGAATTCCTCCGCATAGAGTGCGTCGAGGAGGCTCTACAGTTAAACTCTCATTCTCGCTCATCCAGAAGTTGAATTGGGTTGACAGGGCGTGCAAGTGAAGTGCAGGTCAAGGCCGAAGCCTCAGCAGGGAGTTTGAGTAAAGAAAGGTCGGGGTTGCTGTGACTGTGAAAGCGCAGGACCTCGAAGACTTCAAGTACTGTTGGGAGTGGTTGAAGGTTGAGCACAGGGAGTGTGCGCAAAAACTCTGGAGGAGTCCGAGTTGGTCAAATCTCAGGAGGGATAGTACCTTGGCTTCACTCACACAAGACGAAGGTGGTGAAGTGGAGAACTCTTCAAGAGGAAGAGAATCGACGACTTGAGATATTCGTGGAGAGTCACGAAGTCCCGCAGATCGTCGGATCGTGGGGGAGTTGCGGGGAAGTTAACCCGTAGGCACAGGTAGAACCCGTCTGCCATTTCATATCGGCATATCGGGGTTGGCAAGTGCAAGAGTTGCATGCACGTTGAAATCGCGAGTCGCGATTTCCCGATCTAATCGGGGCCGTCGATTGTGACGCGGACAGGTGGCACGAATCCGGAGAGTAGTGGAATCGGCATTCGGGGTTTTCGACGACAGAGCGCTTGTATCGTGGATCCGCGATCCACGAAGTCCCGAGGTGACGTGGTCAAGTGGGACCCCAGGGAGTAAGTGGAGGACAGGTGGCGCTGTAGCGAGGAATTGGCACCTCGGCACTCAGAGTTTAAGAATTCAGGCATTGATATCGCGAGTGGCGGTACCCCGAGGTTTGACCGTTGACCATCGGCGTTCGGGGCTCGGCGGTTGAGTGGCCGAGAGAAGTTTTAGGAGCCTCGCGATATCGCGAGACCCGATCTCCCGATTTGCGAAGGGAGAATCGCCGGTAGTAATTCTATGGGTAAATAACTCCCGAGGGAGTTGGAAGAGTTGTTGACTCTTCGGGCCGAGTTGTAGAAGGTCCTGGAGGAGCGACCGGCTGCTGTGAGAGCGAGGTTGCGTCACTATACCGAGCACTCTTCTGAATGATTTTCCTTCTTTCTCTTGGAGATAGATGTGGAGGTACCTTCCCTGCAAACCAATAATTAGCAATTTCTCAATACCAAGGTGAGTGAGTAGATACTGCAAACAAATGTTCATCTGGAAAAGAATCATCCAATGGTGAATTATCATCATTTATATGCAGTCTTGAGAGAAAATCAGCAACCACATTTTCTTTCCCTGGTCTATCTACTATAGTGATGTCAAATTCTTGAAGTAATAACAACCATCTTGTTACTCTGGCATTAGTAATAGGTTTATTCATCAGATATTTAATTGTTGTATGATCAGTATGAATAAAGGTAGGATAAACAGTGACATAATGTTTGAATTTATTGATTGCATAAACTATTGCCAAGAATTCTCTTTCAGTAACTATGTAATTTAACTTAGCAGGAGCCATGTTCTTGTTGATATAGTAGATAGCATAGGGTTCTTTTTCCTCCTTTGTCCCTAGTACTACACCAATTGCAGTGTTTGAGGCATCTGAAGAAATGTGAAAAGGCAAAGCCCAATTGGGCCCTCTCAAAATGGGAGTTGTGGATAATTTCTGTTTCATATCTGTAAAAGACGATTCACAACTGTCAGTCCAACAAAAGTCAACATCTTTTCTTAATAGGAAAATCAAGGCAGAGGCAAGTTTGGAATTTTTTTTAATGAATCTCTTGTAATATCCATCACTCCCTAAAAAACTTCTTACCTCTTTCTGAGTTGTTGGAGTTGGAATGTCCAAAATTACCTGGATTTTGGTTGGGTCTACCTGAATTCCTGCATAAGAAATGAAGTGTCCCAACACCACACCTTTGCTCATCATCATATGGCATTTTTCTTTGCTTAAATAAATATGAGATTGTATACATATTTTGAGTACTTTTTCCAGATTAGTCAAAGATTCATCAAAATCAATACCATAAGGTGTAAAATTATCCATGAATATCTCCATATAGTCATTCACCATATAAAAAAAAATACCAATTACAATTCTCTGGAAAGTGGTCGGTGCATTAGACAAGCCAAACGGGAGAGCCTTGTAGGAAAATGTACCCCAAGGTATGGTAAAGGTGGTCTTCTCTTGGTCCTGTGGAGCAATGTTTATCTGGTTATAGCCACTGAATCCATCTAGGAAAGAAAAAATATTTTTCCCAGCTAGGTTGTCTATAACTTGATCAATAAATGGCAGAGGGAAATGATCCTTCTGCATGGACTTATTCAGGGCTCTATAGTCCACACACACTCTCCACTTACCATTCTTTTTAGGTACAATAACCAATAGTGAAACACACTCATTGTCTGATATGGGATAGATGAATCTAGCATTGAGAAATTTTGAGAGTTCCTCTTTAACTATTTCTTTATGATTAGGGTTCATCCCCCTTTGGGGTTGGAAAATGGGTCGACATTCTTCCTTGATGTATATAATGTGGGTTCATAGTTTAGAAGAAATTCCTTTCATATCCATGTAATCCTAGGCAAATGCCTCCTTATGTTCAATTAGTAATTTCATCAATCAACAAGTTTCAACAATAGATAAATCAAGATTGATGTTCAGGGGTTTTCAAGGTTCGATTTCTACAGTGATTCTCTTAGAACTGACTTTGGGAAATAATTCGTTTGTTGTTGTTTCATCATTTGATGTTACAGATGAATCAATTTGATTTACAACAGTTTCAAAGAACATTTCTGGGATCATCTCTTCCTGGGAAATAGGATTGAAGATGTCAGTCAATCGATGGTGCGTGTTTTGTGTAACAACAGAGGGGTCATAGATAAAACAATTGATTAACTCATCCTCTGTCTCGTCCTTGAAAATCAGGGCTTTTCCTATGGTTAACACAGGCAGAGCACTTTCATCCTCAATGTCCATCCATAAGGAATTTTCGGGTTCCATATTGGGTGTAGCATGAGGATACAAGGTAAGTTTTTTTGTGTCATAACAATCATAGATGGTCATGGAACCAGATATACAACCAATGAAGGCATTAGTTGTAGCCAACCATGGTCTTCCTAGAATTAGATGGTGGCCCCCCAGATGGGTTTTGGGTTGCAAAACAACAAAATCAGTAGGATACTCCCATGAATCAATTGAAATGACTAAATCATCGATTACTCCTTCTCATATGATGGTGGAACGATCAGCTAATTCTAAAACAGTAGGAGGTCGGACTTTCGTTATGAGTTGTAGCAATTGTATAGTTTCTATTGGCATAATATTAATTGCTTCCCCTAAGTCAACTAACACATGGGGAATAGGTGTTTGTCCAATTTTGACAGTGACTGTGGTTTCCTGGGTCACCATATTTAATGGGTGGGGTTTTACCTAACATCTGTTCAGACAAGTCCCCCACTACATGCATTGTGAGGGGGTCCCTAGGTTTCCTTCCAGGTCTTATGATACAGAGATCTCTCACAGTATTGGAATAAATAGGGACATCTCTAATTGCTTGCAATAGTGGAATGTTAACATGAAGGTTTTGTAATTCTCCTAAGAGATTGAAGGATGGTAATTCCACAATTTTGGTAATTTCCAGTCTTTGAGGGAATGGGGTCTGTTGATTCTTTAATAGGTTGGTCAATTTCTTTTGTATTGACAGATGGTTTTCCCATGATTCCTAGTCTGATTATGAACATGAAGCATCTTCAATTATGAGCTCAACTTTTCTCCCCGATCTTAATTTTATCTCATCACAAGGCATAGGATTAATAGATAGAGCTAGCAAATTATATATATATCAATATTATGAACGACCTTATTATTTGGGTTTGGGTTAGGTTGCACAGGCATTTGAGGTCATAAGGGAGGATTTTTCTGTGGGGCATTGGGAGGTAACTACATTTGTTGCTGCCGATACTAGGGTTGGAACTGTTGTTGATAGAGGTTCAGTTGATGGTTTTGATAGCTAAGTTGTTGTTGATGGCCTCTCCAATATGGGTTCCATTTTGTAGTGTACCTATTCACTACCCGGTTTCCAAACCCCTCAATTACCATTCTACACATGAATGTTTACATAATTGATACAGGAATTATAACCACATGCATTTAAACATAATTAAACACATTTAAATCTCAGAGTAAAATATA
>ML785016.1:685739-738493 GCA_009831015.1 Picea engelmannii
TGAAAAAAGCTCTTAAATTCGAATTGATACTTGTTTGCAAATTCCAATTCAATTACTCGTCTTATGTCTGAAAAATTCTTACACCACATATTTTCTCAAACGTTTACGAAAAGTACGAAGACCAACCCACAGACTGGAGTACTACCGGCCCTACCTCAATCGTAAAGAATCAAACAAGTCTCATTAACAATCACGTCTTTTCTCACACGCTTACAAAAAGTACGAAGACAACCCACACAGTGGAGTACTGCCAACCCACAGAGTGGACTTGTAAACAAATTTGTGATGAGTCAATCAAACAACTTTACTTTTTTTTTTTTTAACTAGAACGGTTATGAATTTTATTAATAGGGAATTCTAGTTGGCCACAGCCTTACAACCTTCATAAAAAGCCTTCTATGTTTTATTACAAGCTGTTGTTTTTTCCAAGGAATACAAATTTTTATTGGGTCTCCATCATTTATGCTGAGTTCTTCTTGGGCCAAGAGGCAATCTTTGTTGGCTAAATTGTCTGCTTCTTTATTTGAGTCTCTGAGGATATGATAGCATTTGAAGGAGGTGAAATCTTGTAGAATATGTCTTAGCCTTTGTAGGTTCTTGTTTAGTTCAGCGTCATTAAACTGTCCTTTCGAATGTATCATTTTGATCAAGATTTTGGAATCTCCAAATGCTTGCAGCTCCCGGTGTCCTCCTTCCTTGGCTATTTGGCAGAGTTTTATCAAACTCAGGATTTCTGCTTGATTGTTGGTTCGATGTTCGAGTCCCCAGCAAAAGGTTTCTAGTGTTCTCCCTTCAATGGAATAAATAATTCCTCTAGCTCCCACTATCCCAGGGTTTCCCTTGGAGGGCCCATCGAAGAAGACTGTAGTTATTTCTTGCTTCCTCCACCAACTCTGGAATATATCATGATTGTCTCTTAGCCTCCATTTAGTTTCGAGATGGGGTTTTTCAAAGCTGTGGATCCAGTGGGTAAGCATAGAGGTACCGAGCCAATTCTTTTCCTCCTGCTGCAGCGAGGTGTCGGATTTGTGGTTTTGAGAGCTCAAAGTTTCTAGGAGGAGGCCTTTTGCTTTTGCTACTACCATGTTGGGGGTCCATGCTGTATTGTTGAAAGTTTGCTCGTTTCTTGCGAGCCAAAGCTTCCAGCACACATATTTGGGGATGGAGATCCAAACTCTGGCCCATAATGAATTCAAAGAGAGCAAAGGATAACGTTCCTTCCAAGTTGTGAATAGATCTACTATTGAGATTTTGGTGGGGGCAGCGACCTTGAGGCCATGGAGGATGAGAAGCCGGACTTTGTTTGCAAATAGAAAATCTACAAACAAATGATCCGAGGTTTCCATGGCTTCTTTGCATAATGAGCATCTGTGTGGACCGACAATATTTCTTTTCATTAAATTTTCGCCGGTCAAGATCTTTTTATGCATTAAAGTCCAGAAGAAGAAATTTACTTTGGGGATCGTCATTGAATCCCATACCTCCATCCAAAATCTTACAGGGAGAGCACTGTCTCTCTGTGGTTGTAGCAGTGCATAGCCTTTGGCTGCGGAGTACGATCCTGTAGGTCCCTAACCCCAATTGTCTTCTTCTGTCTTGTGCACCGAGGTTGCATCTCGAAGCTCCTTTTTGAGCATTTCTAGTTGTTGGAGGAGGCGATTTGGAACGTTGCCGAAGTGCCAGTCTGACCAGAAGCCATTATCATCCCAATTTGAAATGTCATAGATGCTTTGTATTCCTCTATGTTCAAGAAATTCGTGAATTTCAAACAGGCTGGTGTTTGAAGCAAGGGGCGGATTCCCCATTATCCGATCTGTCCATAGTTTGACTGGTTTGCCATTTCCTGGGATGCGATACAGGTTTTGGATGAAGAATTGTACCCCTTTAATGCACAGTTTCCATAACAGCGTGCTCTTCCTGTTGTTGACGTTTTGTAGATTTCTGATTTTGGCATTTGGTATGTATTTGTACCTCAACGTTTTGTTGACAGGGTGAATGGGGTCGTTGTGCATCTTCCACAGAATTTTGCAACCCAATGTTGTGTTAACGAGATCTGGATCTCAGATTTGTAGCCTGCCTTCTCTCAATGGCCGCTTTACTGTATCCCAATTGACCAGATGGAGCTTGCGTTGGTTCCCTCTCCCACTGTGCCACAAGAATTCTCTCAAAAATTTGTTGATTTGCCCAGATATTGACTTGGGAGACAAGACATAGGATGCTTGGTAGATCGGAAATGAAGATAGGACTGCTTTTATCAGAGTTAGTTTACCTCTGTGAGTAAGCCAATGTCCTCCCCAAGCATCGATTTTACCTTTGATTTTTGTTAAAACTCCTTCCCACAGGTTGACTTTGTTTATGCCCAATGATAATGGCAGCCCAAGGTAATGTATCTTTTCCCATTTTGAATGCCCTTTGAACCCCAAGTTGCATGTTATTGATTGTGTTTCGTGCTCTGCTGCATTCCAACTGTAGACAACACTTTTCCTTTCACTTATCAGTGCTCCAGAGACTTTGCAGTATGCTTGAAGAGTATCCTTGAATGCAGAGGCTACTTTGTTAGAGGCTCCTCCAAGCATGAGAGAGTCATCCGCGAACAGAGTGTGATTTATAGGTTTAAGATCCTTTGTTATTCTCAAGCCTGGGGAAGCTCCTGTTATCCTGTCCTGCTCCAACTTCCTGTTGACTGTATCCACCATTAAAATGTACAGAAATGGAGAGAGGGGGCAGCCTTGCCTCAACCCCCTCGAGGATTTAAAAAATTCTGCTGGCCTCCCGTTTACCAAAGAGGCTATCCATGGGCTATTGGTGCAGGATTGTATCAGATTTATAAACTCTTGCTCGAATTCAAATGAAAGAAGCACTTGATAAAGGAAGGACAACTTTACTCTGTCGAAGGTGTTAGCCATATCTAACTTAATCAACATGCCTTTCTCTTTTCTGAGATTACTGGAATGCATAGCTTCCTGGACTTGGATTACATTGTCCAGGATGTGTCTCCCTTTGACGAATCCTCCTTGCGATTCTGAGATGAGTTTTCCCAATAGAGGCTTTATTCTGTTTGCAAGGAGTTTTGCAATTATCTTGTAAGAGGTGTTACATAGGGAGATTGGCCTAAACCTATCAAAGGAGATGGGATTTGTTTCTTTCGAGATTAATGCAAGGAAAGTTGAGTTGGTGCTACCACCCAATTTTGCTTTATGTAGGAATCCTTTTATCATTATGATGAGGTCAGGTTTGATTATATTCCAACATATCCTATAAAAATGAATGGTAAACCCATCTGGCCCTGGGGCTTTGTCGGGGTCCATGGACCAGATGATTTTGTTGATTTCTTCTTCGTTGGTTGGCCTCAATAATGCTGTGTTATCTTCTTTTGTGACCAGTGCCGGAATATTCTCGAGGAAATCTTTATTGCCTTCTTCATTATCATCATTCTCTTTGATGTAAAGATGGTGGAAATCTGAGACAACAACAACCTTTATTTGGTCTATTCCTATGCAGAGCTTCCCATCATTGGTTGTAATCTCAAAGGTGTGGTTCCTAGAGAGGCGAGCTTTAAATTGATGGTGAAAGTAAGATGTGTTTCTATCACCAGCTTCCAACCAAAGGCTGCGGGACTTTAGTCTCCAGTATTCTTCTTCATTTCTGAAGGAGCGGTAAGTTTTACATTGGGTTGCTTGCTCCTTTTCCAATTCAGTTTTAGTAATATCTATTGTTTCCATTTCACTCTGCAACTTTCCCAGTTGTTGCATTGACTCCTTTCTTTGGGTATTGGGGTTGCTTACTGGGAGTTTGCTCCAATCCTTAAGGGCCTTTCTTGTTATTTTTAATTTTTGTTCCCATACATAGTTGGGAGAGCCAGTAACTGAGGAGGACCATGCCAGTCAAACTGTCTCTACAAAACCACTCTTTTCTTTCTACAATGGGCTGAATCTGAATGGGATTGGACCTAGTTTTTCTTCCTCCTCAAGCAAAAGCAGGATGGGTTTGTGACATAGCCGCACTCCTCAGAGCACGCCCGCTCACACAGGATCTTCTTCCTCTCACGGCCCAAAGAACTCAAATGTTCCTCTAATTCCCTATCGGGAATTTTCCTTACCCACAACAACTCTTCAAAAGATCTCCCTTAGTGATCGGGAAATCGGACTTCGCGATTTCGCGAATCCTACAGTCGCAGGTTTTGTGCCTCACGATTCTCCGAACTCCGACGCGAGTCAACGTTGAATTTTTCCACCTCCCGTTACTTCTAACGGGATATCGGACTTCGCGGGATCGCGAATCCTGATGTCAATGGATTCAGGACTTGCCTTTTCCCAATCCCCGATACTGTGCCACCTGTCCTCCACTAGCTCCTGCTGTGGCCGACACAACTCTCCCATCGGGATATCGCAGATCGCGATTCCAAACTGTCTGATTATCTTATCCTCAAGACCTCTGATATGCTGAACCCTGACTTCTCTTGGATCTTCTGACATGCGTCCAAATTGATGGATGGTTCTGGGCTCGTCGGGATATCGCGGATCGCGATATCGCAATTCTCGTTGCAACAATTTGGAGGCTCGACCTACGAAACCCCAATATGCGATACATGTGTAGATCCAATGGTCCTTGTTACTCGGATCGACGGTTCTGCCCCCTCCTGGGCTCCGAACCTTGTCCACTTTACACTGTAACCCCCCTGCACCTCTGCAAGATTTAACGGCCTTCGGAATTTCGCGAAATCTCCCCGAAGGATTTCGATCGTCCGCTCTTCCCTTCGTAAATCCACGGGATGACTAAATGTCTCCTCACGAGACTTGCTCTCCTACTCGCCAACCTGTGACGCCCTTGAAACTTCAAGTCACCCTTGTCTACGCTGTTCTTCAGCAACTCAGAGGCCTATCCTTCCTGGGCTTTCCACAGTTACTCGATCTCTTAGAAAGAGAGAACTCTTTGCACGCACTCCTTGTGGCAACCCTTCAACCTCGACTGAAGGTTGAAGTTTCTCGACTCTGCGCCCTCCTTGCAGCAGCAATCTTTAGTACTTCACTCAACTTCGTAACCTTGAGAATTTTACCTAGCCTGCGCACTCCTTGCACGGCACTGTGCCTAACTGGACCTTCGAGGAAAATGAGAACAAAAGCTATCTCTAATTGAACCCTTCTATCAATGCACTCCTTGTGGACAATTCGACTGCACTCCTTGCAGGAATCCTCTGGCTCAATTAGAGAAACAATTTAAACTCATCTCTTCCTCCTCTTAGACTTCAATTCACACATGAAGTCACATACATAGCATATAAAAGAAAATTTATAACAGGAAATAAACATTCATGAGCATAACATCAATACACAGAAAAACAACACAAACCATGAATTTGAATCAAATCTTTCTTCTATTAATTCAAATGCCTGTACATGGGTGTTCTTACACAGCTCTCTGCTTGCTCTCTCTTCCTGAATTCTTCCAGAATTCTCAATAATGTTACAATGTCCAATGAGGGTGTCTATATCCATTTTTCCCTCTTCCTTCTAAGACTGTCTAATCTATGGATTAAATTCCTATCTATCTGCATTAAGTAGATTAAATGTCGTCTATATACTAAAGGACGAGAGCTATCCGCTCAAGGTCCATTTACAGTATACAAAGGCACCTCTTATTAAATGACTCATTTAAGATTTGCGCAACAATCCCAAAGCATTTTCAAAATTTGTGCTGGCTTATCCAGCTGTCTTCCACTTCCGCGCTGGCTCACTTAACGTGTTGGCGATGCTCTTGCATCATACTCCCCTGCTTGAAAATTTTCATGGGCTCCTGTCCATGAGCTTTCGCATGGTCTGTCCATGCCTCTGAATCTCCGCTTCATTCTCCCAGCTGGCATCTTCAACTGGATGATTCTTCCACTTGACCAGATACTCATAGTATTCTTTCCTCCTGGTCTTCTTACCCACTCTCTTGTCCAGTATGCACTCCATCTGCGGCCTCTCTGTAACTGGAAATTGTTTCATCCATTGGATCACTAGCTGTTCACTTCCAGTCTCTGCTTCTCCAACCCTATATGGGTATAAATCAGCTACATTAAATATCGGAGATATCCCGATCCCATCAAGTAACTTGATCTCATAAGCATTTTCTCTGAATTTTCTCAAGACCTTACATGGTCCGATTTTCTTCATTTTCAACTTATTGTATGTTCCCCTCGGGAACCTTTCTTTTCTCAAATGTGCCAGAACCAGATCACCAACTTCAAACTGAAGTTGTCTCCGATGCTGATCTGCTCTGTGCTTGTACTCGTGATTTGAATCTATCAGTCGCTGCTTCACCTGGTCGTGAAGTCCCTTCATTGCCTCAGCAAATTCTTCTGCACTAGCGCTGCTAGTAATAGTTTGTTCTGAATCCCTCAATTCAGAAACTCCTCTCGGCTACATGCCATGCACAATCTGAAATGGACTCTTTCCTGTGCTCTGATTTACTGAGTCATTGTATGCAAACTCTGCCTGTGGCAATATGTAGTCCCAACTGCTGTGGTGCTCCGTCACCAAACTTCTCAGCAAGTCTTCCAGACTTCTGTTCACTACTTCTGTTTGCCCATCTATCTGAGGATGATAGGCAGAACTAAACATTAAGTTAGTTCCCATCTTCTTCCATAAGGTCCTCCAAAAATTCCCTATGAATTTTGTGTCTCTGTCCGAAACTATGCTTTTTGGCAATCCATGAAGTCGAATGATCTCCTTGAAGAACAGATTTGCGATGTGAGTCGCATCGCTGGTTTTCTGGCATGGAATGAAGTGTTCCATCTTAGAAAACCTGTCCACAACCACACAGACTGAATCAAATCCTCTTTGTGTCCTTGGCAATCCCAATACGAAATCCATGCTTATCGCCTCCCATGGCCTCTATGGTATGGGCAATGGCTGATAAAATCCTGCATTATGCTTCCTCCCCTTCGAATGCTGACAAACTCTACATCTATCCACAAACCTTTTGACCTCCGATCGCATCCCTGGCCAAAAGTATGATTCGCTCAGCTTCGCGAATGTGTTATCATGACCGAAATGTCTTGCTAATCCACCACTGTGTTTCTCCTTCAACAAGTTCTCCCTCATGGAGAAATTTGGAATACACAGTTGATTACCTTTGAAAAACAATCCTTCCTGGATCATATAGTCTATCCACTGGCTTCTATCCCTGAGAACTGGATTCTCAGCTGCTTCATACGCTTCCTTAAAATATGCATCACCTGCATACATGTCTTTGAGATCATCAAAACCTAAGGTCTTGACTTTGAACTCCTGCAACAGCAAACATTTCTTGCTCAAAGCATCAACCACTTTGTTAGCAGTACCTGAAATGCGTTTAATCACAAATGTGAAATTCTGCATATACTCTACCCATTTTGCATGTTTCTGATTCAACTTCTCCTGTTGAGTCACAAATTGTAATGCATGATTATCACTATATAAAACAAATTATTTCGGGATCAAGTAATGCCTCCATTTATTCAATACCTATATGATAGCATAAATATCATACGTGGAGTATTTCAATTTCGCCTCGTTCAACTTCTCGCCGAAATATGCAACTGGTCTGTCTTCCTGACTCAAGACCGCTCATATGGCAAACCCTCTTGCATCACATTTCACCTAAAACATCTTCAGGAAGTCCGGCAACACCAACACTGGTTGTTCCGTGATCTTCCGCTTCAACAGATTGAAGCTCTTCTCAGCCTCTGTTGTCCAGTGAAAAGATTTATGTTGTTTCTTCACTGTATCCATCATCGCTGTGCTAATTCCACTGAAATTCCTGATGAATTTTCGGTAGAAACTAGCCAAACCATGAAAACTCCTCACCTCGAAAATATTTCTTGGTGACAGCCAATTTTTTATCACTTCTACTTTATCCGGATCCATCCTTAACTCATTCGCTGAAATAACAAAACCCAAGTAAATGAGCTCTGTCTTCATGAATGAGGACTTCTTCATGTTTATCAACAACTTCTCCTACTGTAGCTTCTTCATCACAATGGCCAAATGTTTCAGATGCTCAGCCTTTGTCTTGCTGAAAATCAGTATATCATCCAGATAAACGATGACAAACTTCCCGATGAAATCCTTCAGGACTTAATTCATCAACCTCATAAAGGTACTTGGCGCATTTGTCAATCCAAACAGCATGACAATCCATTCATACAAACCTTCGTTGGTTTTGAATGTTGTCTTCCATTCATCACCTTCTCTCACGCAAATATAGTGATATCCGCTTTTCAAATCAATCTTTGAAAAAAAATTGGCCCCGCTCAAGAAATCCATCAGATCATCCATTCGTGGCAATGGAAACCTGTACCTGATGGTTATCTTATTGATCACCCTCGAGTCGGTACAGATTCTCCAGCCTCCATCCTTTTTTGGACTGAGTACCGTTGGAACGGCACATGGACTCAAGCTTTCCCTGACTAACCCCTTGTCCAATAACTCTTGGATCTGCCTTTTAACCTCTTCATTTTCTTGCGGCGTCAACCTGTACGCGGTTTTGTTTGGCAAACTGGCCCCTGGTATGAGGTCTATATGATGACTCACACTCCTCATGGGTGGCAACGAACGAGGTAATTCGTCCACCACAATGTCAGTGAACTCTTCCAACAGTTCCTGAACCTCATTTGGAAAATCATCCACTCTTGTGCTAATCAGAACAATTCTTGGTTTTCTGACCACAAAGAATTGTGGATCTTCTTTCTTCTTCACCTTCGTAAGAAGTTCCTTCCCACTCATGAGAAGTACTGTGTTGCTCACTTCCGGTTTCACCTCCTTATCCTTTATCGGAAGCAACATGTGTGTCCTCCCATTCTTCTCCAGGGTATATGTGTTCATTCTTTCGTCATGAACCACATTTCTATCATATTGCCATGGTCTACCCAGCAATAAATGACAAACATCCATAGGAATGAGATCACAAAGTACTTTATCATAATACCCCCCTATCTTGAATTCAACTAAACACTATTTAGTGACACTTACCTGATGTCCCTTTTGTAGCCATGAAACTTTGTATGGACTCGGGTGATCAGTTGTTTCCAGTTCCAACTTCTCCACCATCTCGGTTGAAACGAGATTATCTGTGCTACCGCTGTCCACGATAACCTTGCATACCCTATCCTTGGTCTTGCAAGCTGTTCTGAAAAGTCTGGTCCTTTGAGCTAAGTCTTCCACCTCCTTCCCGGGTGTTAAGAGAGCTTTACGCATCATCAATGACCTTCCGCCTTCTATGTCTTCAGCCTCAACATCCCGCTTCTACGCTTCAATGATGTGAGCTTCTCCTATGTCCTTCTTTTTCTCTGGACACTCGAATGACCTGTGCCCATTTTTCCCACACGTGAAGCAAGTGATTACTCCACCTCTTCCTCTTCCTCTACCTCTGGTACGAGGAAAAGTGTTTGCGTCCGCATAATCTCCTCTCTGTTCATTATGCTACCCTCTATGTTCGACGTATGGCCCTCGTTGTGAGGTCCCACCTCTTTCAACTTTACCCTGAGGTTTCTTCCATTCCTCCTTGGGCTTCTGGTATATGTCTTGGGCAACTGATTTGCCTCTGGGCTGACTTCTGCCTCACCCTCGTTGACCTTGCTTATGGCTCAGCTTCTCCTCAGCTTTTAGAGCCATCTGATAAGCATCTTCCACCGTCCTGATGGTAACCATGCTCATCTCATCCTGAATGTCGTATCTCAGACCATTCAGATACCTGGCAACCTTCTCATCATCGCTCTCCCGATGACCTGCCCTGATGTTCAGTCGATAGAATTCTTTCGTGTATTCTTTCACTGTCATCAGCTTCTGCATCCTCCTGAATAGAGTAATTTGGTAATCTCTAGGGATGAATTTCGCTTTCATCTTCACAATCATTCGATCCCAACTCTTAATCTTCTGCTTGCCTTTGTAGCGTTTGTCAGCTTGTAGCTCGTCCCACCACAATGCTGCATGTCCTTTCAAGCGTGTGACAACATGCCTGACTTTATTATCCTCTTCAACATCTTCATAGTCGAAATATGTATCAAGAGCTATAATCCAATCTAGTAGCTCTTCTGCATCCAAATTCCCCTCGTAAACTGGAATGTCCATCTTCGACTTTGCACCCATCCTGGTAATAGCTTTGATTAGACGTTCATTCACTGCATCCTCGGCTGCGAATTTCTCTTCTCGTTCAGCCTCGACTTCGCTGTCGGAATCACTCAGATCCCCTGCACTAGCTGTGCGTCTTTGCGCTGTCTCCATGTCCTCAAGTCTTGCTCGGAGATCATGCATTTGTCTTTCCATTTCTGGATTGACTACTTTCCTGCCTCTTCTTCGCACCTCCCTATCCTCTGGATCAGGTGATTGTCTTTCTCTCCTGGGCGACATGGAGAATTTCTTCTTCTTCTCTGCTACAGAAAGCAAAGAGTCTTTATGTGCTCTGATACCAAACCTGACGTAGCCGCACTCCTCGGAGCACGCCCGCTCACACAGGATCTTCTTCCTCTCACGGCCCGAAGAACTCAAATGTTCCTCTAATTCCCTATCGGGAATTTTTCTTACCCATAACAACTCTTCAAAAGATCTCCCTTAGTGATCAGGAAATCAGACTTCGTGATTTCATGAATCCTACGGTCGCGGGTTTTGTGCCTCACGATTCCCCGAACTCTGACGCGAGTCAACATTGAATTTTTCCACCTCCCGTTACTTCTATCGGGATATCGGACTTCGCGGGATCGTGAATCTTGATGTCAATGGATTCGGGACTTTCCTTTTCCCGATCCCTGATGTTGTGCCACCTGTCCTCCACTAACTCCTGCTGTGGCCCGCACAACTCTCCCTTCGGGATATCGCGGATCGCGATTCCAAACTGTCTAAGTATCTTGTCCTCAAGACCTCCGACATGCCGAACCCCGACTTCTCTTGGATCTTCTGACACGCGTCCAAATTGATGGACGATTCTGGGCTCGTCCGGATATCGCAGATTGCGATATCGCAATTCTTGTTGCAACAATTTGGAGGCTCGACCTATGAAACCCCGATACGCGATACATGCGTAGATCCAACGGTACTTGTGACTCGGATTGACGACTCTGCCCCCTCCTGGGCTCCGAACTTCGTCCACTTTACACTGTAACCCCCTTGCACCTCTGCAAGATTTAACGGCCTTCAAAATTTCATGAAATCTCCCAGAAGGATTTCGACCCTCCGCTCTTCCCTTCATAAATCCACGGGATGACTAAATGTCGCCTCACGAGACTTGCTCACCTACTCGCCAACCTGCGACGCCCTTGAAACTTCAAGTCGCCCTTGTCTATGTTGTTCTTCAGCAACTCAGAGGCCTATCCTTCCTAGGCTTTCCACAGTTACTCGATCTCTTAGAAAGAGAGAACTCTTTGCACGCACTCCTTGCGGCAACCCTTCAACCTCGACTGAAGGTTGAAGTTTCTCGACTCTGCGCCCTCCTTGCAGCAACAATCTTTAGTACTTCACTCAGGTTCGCAACCCTGATACTTTTACCTGGCCTGCGAACTCCTTTCATGGCACTGTGCCTAACTGCACCTTCGAGGAAAATGAGAACAAAAGCTATCGCTAATTGAACCCTTCTGTCAACGCACTCCTTGCGGACAATTCGACTGCACTCCTTGCAGGAATCCTCTGGCTCAATTAGAGAAACAATTTAAACTCATCTCTTCCTCCTCTCAGACTTCAATTCACACATGAAGTCACATACACAACATATAAAAACAAATGTATAACAGGAAATAAACATTCATGAGCATAACATCAATACACAGAAAAACAACACAAACCATGAATTTGAATCAAAGCTTTCTTCTATTAATTCAAATGCCTGTACATGGGTGTTCTTACACAACTCTCTGCTTGCTCTCTCTTCCTGAATTCTTCCAGAATTCTCAATAATTTTACAATGTTCAATGAGGGTGTCTATATCCGTTTTTCCCTCTTCCTTCTAAGACTGTCTAATCTACGGATTAAATTCCTATCTTCATGCATTAACTAGATTAAATGTCGTCTATCTAATAAAGGACAAGAGCTATCCGCTCAAGGTCCATTTACAGTATACAAAGGCGCCTCTTCTTAAATGAATCATTTAAGATTTGCACAACAATCCCAAAGCATTTTCAAAATTTGTGCTGGCTTATCCAGCTGTCTCCCACTTCCGCGCTGGCTCACTTGACGTGTTGGCGATGCTCCTGCATCAGTTTGTTATCCGAGGTGAGCTTGGGGAGGATGGCTAAGGATATTAACTTCCTTTCCATCAGCAAAATGCTTTGGACCATAAACCTACCCAATCTGGCAGATATGTGTTCCTCCCCTATCCTATTATTGGTCCAGGTGTAAAGCCCATTGCGTGGTTTAAAATCCATTAGGTCCCAATAATGTATCATGTCTTCTACTACATAAATCATTTGGTCCTTGCTGGTCCTTCCTCCCCTCTTTTCTTTTTCATTCATGATGAGGTTAAGGTCTCCAACAATGATTATATTGTTTGGAGAGTTTAGTTCTAGAAACTCATTTAAAGTTTTCCAACAATCTTTCTTTTTCAGAATGCAAAGTCAGTACATATAAATTGAATAATGCGATGGTTAACTTACTTGCTATGTGCTTCAACTCTACAAAAATCCAATGCTGAGTGTTGTAAGAGTTGACAAGTCTGAACTGTTCTTCCTTCCACAGAGTTTTTATTCCTTCAGAGGAGCCCCTTGCACTTATTGTTTTTCCTGTATTCTTCTACCAGTTGTTTTTTCTAATCTCTAGAAGGGCTTCCCCTTCAATTTTTGTCTTTTGGAGCATGAGGATGTCTGCGGGTTCTGCTTTCATTAGATTCTTGACCGCTTCAATTTTCGACGAATTCCCCATACCTCTACAGTTCCAAGAGACGATTCTCATTACTTACTGTTGGGGGTGGTTGGGCCTCCTCCTTTTAGAGACCTTGTTCTTGTGTTTCTGCCGATTGACATTTCTATGGTAGGTTGGCTTCCTTGGGTCTTTCGTCTTTCTACCTCTTCCTCCCTTGCTTCTCTGTGGGACTTCCTTCCTGCTCTTTTGGCTGGCCTTTCTAGGATCTCATCCTCCGAGGAGCTTGGTGATTCTATTACTTTCTTTCTAGCTATGTCAACATATGAGGGAGAGGGGGCTACTTCCAGGGTTCCCACCATTTTCCCTTTTTCCCCTGTACCTTTCCCATTAGGGGGGGGGTTTGATTGTTCCATGTTGTCCATAATTGCTTCTGAGAATCTGATTCTTCTATGTCCTTGTTGGGCTCTACTATTTGAGGTCCTGATTGTGGCGTGGGATTGGAGCTCCCATCGTTTTTCTCTTGCCCCAATTGCCCGGGGCTGCTGTTCTTCATTGTTCCTTTGCTTCTAGATTTTGTTGTCCCTGTTTTTTGAACTGTGATCCACTGGTTTACTTTCACATTCTCACTCTCTTCTGCATTCTTTTTTTTGCAGTGTCTTGCAAAATGGCCGTAGTCGTGGCAGTGCTGACATTTGAAGGGTAACTGCCCATAATCTAGCTCCTGAATATGCGTCCAATCTGCAGTAGTTAGTTTGATTGCCTCCATAATCCCACTTCAAGATCAACCTCCACATAGATCCGTGTGCATGAATACTGGTCTTTTCTCACTGCTTGGTCGATGTACCTTCTGATCATATTGCCGATTGCATGCAATGATTTTTTATTCCAGCAGTGTAAAGGAAGATGGGGTAGACATACCCACACTGGAACGACGGATGGAACATCCTGAGCTGGATCGAAATCCGGGGTCCATTTGTTCAGATATAACCCCTGTGGCCCCATGAAGTATGGGCCATTTCTGAAAATGAGGTTTTTGTCCTCAGAGTTTTTGAAGACGAATACAAAGTATCATTTCCCTACAAAATGACTCTTTATTCCTTCTGAGATGAGCGGGCTCCAGGTCCTCTACACCCAAGCTTCGACGGATTTGGGAGAGGGCCAGAGCCCGGTAAACTGCCTGATAAGGCCTCTGTCTACTAGATTGACTGTCGATCTGCAAGTTTCTTCTAAAGGCAGTTCAACGCTTGGGATGCATTCCAATTTCTTTACGAATTTCTGTTGTGCTGCAGACAACGGTCTCTTGGGGGCTTCGGCAACGAGCTTCCTGAAGGCTTCAAACTCTGGCAAAGGGGGTTGGGTGGGGTGGGGACGGCGCCCCCACCAGCGTCCATGATGAGAAAACCCCTACTCGCTGTGTTGTGCTCCTCGCCTGCTAGGTCACGCCCCCGATCACGTTCGATGTTTCTTAATACTTACTTGCATGAAATGTTGTCAATCAAACAACTTTTATTAACAATTAAATAGTTAATTAATTAATTAATTGTTAATTTTAATTAGTTTAAACAATTAATTAATTATTAAATTTAATTAATTTAATTAATTAAGATGTAAGTTTTGTTTACTAAATGACTAAAAAGTTTTTAATTAATTGTTAATTTTAGTTAGTTTAAACAATTAATTAATTATTAATTTTAATTAAATTAATTAATTAAGATGTAAGTTTTGTTTACTAAATGACTAAAAAGTTTTTAATAAGTTTTTAATTAATTGTTAATTTTAGTTAGTTTAAACAATTAATTAATTATTAATTTTAATTAATTAAATTAATTAAGATGTAAGTTTTGTTTACTAAATGACTAAAAAGTTTTTAATAAGTTTTTAATGTATGTTTAACACCTAAAAATCCAATTATGTTTCAGGTTCACCCCATGGGATTTTAAATTAACAGATTTAAGGATCACCCAATGGGATTTGAACACATAAATACTTATAAAGTATATCCTACCATTCTTCCATTTCCTTTGCCTCAAGTCTCTTTTGCTCAGTTATTTCTTAAGGCTTCCGCTGCCTATCCACAACTTTCATTTCATGGCATCTCTGCAATTCAAGGTCACCAGAAAGGCGGCCGTCCTCGTCGCTCCTTCCGTTCCTACTCCAAAAGAGTTTCTATACCTTTCCATTATCGATGATCAAGGAACTCTGAGATTTCATATTCCCGTCGTTCTGTTCTATCAGTTCAACCCATCGAAGAATGGTGAGGATCCCGCCAGAGTTATCAGAGAAGGACGAATACCGCTGTTAAATTCCCGCTCCACGAATACGATCAAATAGAAGATAAATACGGGCAGATGGTGCCCGCTGGCGACCTGATCCACTGTTCATTCTTCTTCGGACACAAGGAAATCGGGTCGCTCAAGAGGCAAGCAGTAGGGCAAGGCAAGTGCTCAACCTTCGAAGTTCTATCGGCCTTTTTGTGGCGTTTGAGAACGAAGGCTGTCCAACTGCACCCGGAGCAGGAAGCTCGGTTCATATTCACTGTGAATGCCCGCAGGAAATCCGACCCGCCGCTTCCTGAAGGGTTTTACGGGAATGGGATAAGCCTTGCATGCGCGAAGACGACCGCAGGAGAGCTGGCAAACAAACCTCTGTCTTTCGCTGTGAGCTTGATAAACGAAGCAAAAGCGGCTGTGAACGACGACTACGTTCGATCGGTGATAGATTTGATGGAATTGAGAGGGCGCCCTCACTTTACAGTGGTGGGCTCCTTTTTCGTCTCGGACGTCACCAAAATCGGCTTCAGAGATGTGGATTTCGAAGAGCAGCCTACGGAGGGCCTGCAAAAGGTGGAGTGGGAGTAGTCCCGGGCCTGATCAGCTTCTTCATCCCACATCGCAATAGAAGCGGCGTGGAGGGAATAGTGTTTCCCATTTGCTTGCATTCTGCTGCCATGCGACGATTTCAAGCAGAAATCAGTCATGCGATCGACAATGCTCCTTCTTTTCCACGTTCCAATCTCTGAAAAGTTAACGCTGATATAATGGCTTTTATGAATCAGACTAGTAAATCAATGCGCCAAAATAATGGCTTTTATGAATCAGACTAGTAAATCATCTGTGAGCCTGTTGCTCTTCAAAATTTCTCATATTGTGTTCGTTTTTAGGTGGGCTTGAATTGTTTACGTAAGACTTTGTTATTCAAGTTTTACATATTAGGTTTCGCCAGCTTGAGTTGTTTGTGTAAATCTGTTGCTATTTAAGATTTCTCAAGTTATGTTGGGTTCATGAAGCTGTTGCTATTTTCCATCAATCAGAATGTAATTACGTTATGTTGGTTGGGTTCATGAAGATGAAAGATGGTATTTTCAATAAATCATTATGTAACGTAATTAGTATGTTATGTTGGTCGTTACGAAATTATTTACTGGTTGTAATCTCTTGCATAATGATTATATGTATTATAAGCAATATCATATATAAATATATATGAGAGATATTAAGGCGAGAACATCTTTTCTTTTTCATTAAACATAAAATGTAAATGAAAAATATAATTTTATATTATAAAAATATAAAAATCATATTTTCTATATACGAATAATACGAATAATATAATTAATGGTAAAAATTTATTATTATTTTAGAAATGCTTATTATAATTTAATATGAAAAAGATTTATATATTTTTTTGTTATATTATGATAATCATATATAAGATGTTATTATTTTTTTAGTGTCAATCAAGAGATTTTTATCATTAATAAGGCTAGAACATCTTTTCTTTTTCATTAAACATAATATGTAAATGAAAAATATTATTTTATATTATAAAAATATAATTTAAAAATATAAAAATCATATCATCTTAATTATCATTATGGTTATTATATATGAATAATATAATAAATAGTAAAAGGTTATTATTATTTTAAAAATGTGTTTGTTATAATTTAATATGAGAAAGAAGTATATATTTTTTTAATCATAGTATGATAATCATATATAAGATAAAAATATAGTTAATGGTAAAAATCTCTTATTAATTGACATTAAAAAAAATTAATAACAAAAAATATTTGAATGTTAAATATAAATAAATTGTTTTAATGTACACTTTAACTAAAATATATAAATATATCATTAAAATGGAAATTATATATAAATAATATAATTAATGATAAAAATTTATTATTGTCTTAAAGATTTGTCTTTTATAATTTAATAGGAGAAATATATATAGATTTTTTTAAACCATATTATGATAATCATATATAACATAGTTAATGGTAAATTTTTTTTATTAAGTGATATTAACAAAATAATAAAAAAAATATTTAATGTTTATTTAAACATTTTAAATATGTGATAGAGAGGAATATAATTTCAAAAAATGTATGAGCATTTAACTTTATAAAAACATAAATATTCAAATAATTTATTTACAATTAATTTAATAAATAAAACATAATGCCATATTCATTAAATAATAAGATAAATAAAATAAAAATAAAAATAAAATTGATATTAAAATAACATTTTCAAATATTCAAATAATTTATTTACAATTAATTTAATAAATAAAACATAATGCCATATCTATTAAATAATAAGATAAACAAAATAAAAATAAAACTAGTATCAAAATAACATTTTCATACGAATTAATAATTCAAAAAACAAACACTAAAAAAAACATTGTTATAATGTATAATCATAAAAAGTGATTATAAATATAAAAGAAATATAAATAAAAATAAATTTGTCATATTCATTTTATAAAAATATAATTAGAAAAATATTTAATAATGTGTATCATATTTATTGAATTGTTTTCTTAAGTAAACATCATTAAAAGTAAAATATTAAAAACAAGTTATTTCATTTAGTATCACTATCACATCAACAATATATTTCTATAACTATAAATTGTAAAATCTTCATATTTCTTAACTTTTTATTTTTCTTATTAAAAAAAATAAGACATATTTAAATATTTTAAATCTAAACAATATTTGAAATCTATTTTATCTATGAATTATCATTTAATAATATGAATTATCATTTAGTAATTGTATTGAATGCAATAATATTAATGAATTATTAAATTATCCAAATTGTAATGTTTGAGATTCTGAAATCTTATTATTATTGTCAAGTGAATCACATTATTACCTTTGTTTAGGGTATTTGTTTATTCATTTTAAATTACTTTACTTGTGTGAGAAAGTTGTTGCGGTTTGATGGTATACTATATATGTTATCGATCATTTTATATTCACATTTTAGTTCATTTTAATTTAAATTTTATAATAAATTTAAATTTTATTATTATAAAGTAAATCAAATCATCATCTTTTTAGGGTATTTATTTATCTATTTTAGATTAGATAATTTGTGTGAGAAAGTAGTTACCTAAGATTTATGATATGCTAATCTTATATTTTCATTTTAAACTTTTAGTTCATCTTGATTTAAATCTTATTATTGTGAAGTGAATAAAAATATTGACTTTGTTTAGGGTATCTATTTTAGATTACCTAACTTGTGTGAAATAGTGAAACATTAATAGTTCACTTATATATGGTATTGGTCATGTTATGTCCATATTGTTGTTACATGCCTTATGCTGTTAGTGAAAGAATGAAACATTAATAAAGAGTAAAACATTAATAGTTTACTTATGATAATAAGTTGTTTTAATGAAATAAAAATTATTTTATGCATCTTGTTTATTTTTTTTAAATAACTTGAAAGGGATTTTACATCATTATTCTTGTAAGTGTTTATATAATTTAATGTGAATAATCTTATATAGAGGTTTCTCTCTCTAACACACACACACACACACACACACATATATATATATATATATATATATATATGTGTGTGTGTGTGTGTGTGTGTGTGTGTTTAATGTGTATGGTCCCACTGTAGATAAAATAATGGTCAAGGTGCACACATGAGTGATATAGGAAAAAAATCCCTAGCTCATTTTCTTGCTAATAATCTTCAAACCTTTATTGGAAAAAATCCCTACTTTATTAAAGACACCTTTGATTTTATTCAAAAAAGACGACATCTTCGCTTGGATAAATAAGACCTTGTGGTAAATTTCAATCTTCTCTCCTTATTCACCAAAATTTACGTTATCGAATCTCTTTCCCTTAAATCCAAATGAGTGGACCTTGAAACCCTTCGCCTTACTCAAATTTGTCTCACCATAACTTTATTCTCATTTAACTGGACTTGCTATGGAAAAACTGAAGCTACAAATATGAGCTCTTTGTTATCCATAGAGGTTGCCAACATTTTTATGGAACATTTTGAGGATTTATCTTTAAATAGATTTCATCTTAAACCCAAATATTGGTTTCATTTTCATAGATTGATTGGCCCAAATGTCGCTCAGACGGTTGTTTTTTGGTGAAGTCCAAAATCCGATCATCTTTCATAAGGACTGCTCCAATTCCTCTCACGGAAGCATCACATTCCATGACAAAGGTCTTCGTGAAATCAGAAAGGGCCAGGATATGAGTGGTGCACATAGTCACCTTCAAGGCTTGAAAGGCCTGGTCAGTTGTGGGAATCTAAGTGATAGAATTATTTTTAAGGAGAGTAGTGAGAGGTGCCACAATCTTTCCATAATTTTTAACAAACTTGCAATAATAGCCTGTTAAACCCATAAAACCATGCAAGATTTTGAGAGTCTTTTGAAGACGCCAATCCTGCATAGCTTCAATCTTCTTAGGATCCACCTTGACACCTTCCTTGCCAACAATATGACCCAAGTAATCGACTTCCTAGGCTCCAAAGATACATTTAGATAGTTTGAGGAAGAGTTGGTGTTGAGAGAGTAGATAAAGAACTTGATCCACATCAGAAATATGGATTGTCCAGGATTTACTATCTAGATGATAATATCATCAAAGAAAACTAGGACAAAATGACAGAGAAAATGATGAAAGACATGATTTGTGTGGCTTTGGAAAGTGGAGGGAGCATTACATAAGCCAAAGGGTATCACCAAGAACTCATAGTGGCCCTCATGAGTTCAAAATGAAATATTAGAAATTCCTACCTCTTTCATACGTATCTGGTGGTATCCAGAACGGAGATCAAGTTTAGTAAAGAACTGGGCACCACTTAGTTGATCCAAGAGATCATCAATGACAAGAATGGGAAAATTTTCTTTGATGGTGAGTTTGTTTAGGGCACGAAAGTCAATACACATGTGCCAAGATCCTTATTTATTAAGTACCATGACCATAAGTGATGAATAGGGGCTAGTACTAGGAATAATAACACCCACGATAAGGAATTCTTGAACAATTTTCTCAATTTCATTTTTATGGGAAAAGGGGTGATGATAGGGACAAACATTGGGAGGAAGGTTGTCGAGGATGAAGGGAATGGAATGATCATGAAAACCATAGGAAGCAGGAGTACCATGGGGAGTGGAAAAAACAACTTGATGTTTGGAGAGGATGGATTGGAATTCCCAAAGGTATGGTTATGAAACCCGCAGTTGTTCGAGGAAAAAGGACATAAAGGATAGTGTAAATGCATGTAAGTTATTCACGGATGGATACTATGTATCATGCCATTTCTGAGTATATGTGGTACGCCACGTGGTTCCTCATAGTTGAGGAGTTATGGCCTTGTGAAGTTGGAGGACCCTGAAGAATGACCTAGAATCCCATAGAAGGTCGAAAAGAAGTTGCAGGTCATTCATTAAGGTTAAAGTAACTGCAACAAGAATTTAATTAATGGTAAAGTGGTGGCAAAAGGAGACTATGGGTTAGCCCTAAAATAAAGAAAAAGAGGTAAAACAGATACAAGTTATCCTCTAAAGGAAGTCACTTGGGAAGTATAAATAAGACTTCAAGAGACTCTCATTAACACCTATTGAGTACATTGAATATATATGTTGTAAAGTGTTATGGGAAGGGACTAATGACATATCTAACTCTGTGACTCTAAGGAAATGGATTTTATTGAAGAGAGAAGTTGCAAGAGTTGAAGAGACGAAGTTGAGTTTATTGTACTAGGTTTCTGATGAGGTTATTTGTGAGTTGCAATGAAGGAGAGCGCATACATCCTTAGTTTCAAACTCAGAGAAGCAAGGACATATGCAGGATTTAGTGAAGGAAAATGAAGATGCACAGATAATCAAAGAAATCCATGAGTTGTAGAGGAAGTAGAGAAAAAACATATGCAAGCCATAGTGGGACATAATGCGAACATCCATGAGTTTACAAAGCACAAGGCATGCATCTTCTGAAAAAACTGAATTTCAGAAGATCAAATCCATAAGGTCAGCTATAGTTTGAGAGCTATGGTTTATTATGTGTGGTAGGGTCTATATTTTCCAGTAGTCCAACACAAAAATGTCTTAGTAGTTCATGAGTATTTTATTTGGAAGGCATTCTTGTGGATCTTGGTATGAGGGTTTGAGGAATAAGGGTTTGAGTCATAATAATTGATGATGTATAGAAAAAGTGATAGGTTGTGGTAGTAAAAGTGTCAGATCAATAACATGTTGATTGATTCAATTGTAGTGACTAACCTTTTTTCTACATTTATATTTTTAGGTTTTTGGAAGGGCCAAGGAAAGGGGCTTGTAGACTCCTTTCATTTGGTGTCAGAGAATCAGGGAGTTGTATATTCCTTCAAATTGGAGACTGAAAACTAGGGGGTAGGAGCCTCCTTCCATTTGTAGGTGGAGAATTGGGGAGTTGGACCTTCTTTCATGTTGGGGCCTTAAAACTAGGGTGTTGGATCCTCCTTCCAGTTGTAGCTGGAAAAAAGAAAGTATTTATTCTATGAATGTATTTCTTCTCACATATAAGAAAATCATTCTATGGTTTTCTCCCGCATTGGGTAAAATTATGGTGTATTATGTATTTATGGTTGCTTATTGTTCATGGTTGATTTATATGGTTGATGATACATTAAATGATAATGTTAAACTATCAAATATTGATCATAAATACAAACAATACACATTATGGTTAAAAGTGGTAATAAAGTGCTCATACTTATTCACGTCCCCTTTTAGTATTCCGACAATTTTTATCAGAGAATGTACTTCAAGAAACATTATAACCAATGGAAGGTCGATGGCCTTATCCATCTCTTCCTCCATTATAAGAAACATTATAACATTATAACCTTATCCATCTCTTCCTCCATTTTTCCACGTCTTGTCAGTGCTTCCCCCCTTCCCCCACATACTCAATGAAGTTTAGCTATCTAATTCCATGATCATCACACCATTTTTATATAGTAAAATCTTGATTGAAGTGTATAGTGATATGCTATACCTACCTCTGGGTCCTTTTAGAAACTCATGTTATGTTGCATTGTAATACTTCATAGTATCTACTGCAAATTTGGTGATAAAGCCTGCAACAATACTCTCTAACCAGAAATCTACGGCACATGTAAATTTGTTGTTAAATTGTTGTAAGCACAATGTCCACAGGATTCCACTCTAATTGTCTGATTCGATTTGTTGGGTGGTTGTATTTTAACCTCAATAACCACTCCTTCAACACATGTGGGAAATCTCAGAAAAATACCTCATGCAAGTTGCTAAACATATATTTATCCAAATATTTGCATAGTGTTATCTTACGGTTTCTATTATCCTTTTTCACAAAATCAAGTTCCTTTGTTTTCAACCATCTTTCGATCTCCTCATTCATTGGATTCCATGGCCTAAATAGTCCTTTTTATACCTTCATTCTCTAAGAATTTTCCACAAATATTTTATGGATCCCGTCCACTCAATCCCATGCAGTTCCAGCTGGTAAAAATACCATGTTTTGGTTGTACTTCTCTCTGTTTCACTTCTTGGGCTAACCCAGGTTCATATCTGAACAAGTTTCTAAGAAAACCCTTTAAAACTATCGGCCCTCCTAGTAAACTAGAAGGAAACATAACACATAGTGCACTATGCAGTCTCACCTGAGATAGTTATATTCATGACTGCAAAGCTCAAGTGCATATAGTATAGGAAGGAGTGGCAATCTGGGATTTTAATTGATCTTCTTTAGCCCTTAAACTGATTATTCAATTTATTCTTAAGATTCATTCATATTTTAATCCATGCATGCATTCTAACATATTCATTTTAACCATTCATTCATTTATTTATGAAGTAATTGCTAAAAGAGGGTAAATATGCAATACACAACACACATAACACAAGTTTTACCATAGTTCACCCCCTCCTGGGATACATCCACAAAGATCTAACTTCTATGATCTTTCATTTAGATTTATGTAAAATATGGCATTGCGTGCACTACATATCTGGTCATACAATCATGAAAATGGTTCAACAAACTTTGTGAAGCAGAGATCACACCAAGATCCTCAGCCTGTGATCTAACCCTTAAAATCTGGCCTACTTGGCCCTTCTACAATTCAACAACTTTTCCAATAGTAGATCAACTACCATCATCCAATCATAGGATTAAAACTATTATTCAACAACAACCCCCAACCTAGACCTCCTAAGTTCTCATTTATACTAATTTACAAGCTTATTAGTCCTTACGATATCTTACCAAAACCCTAACCGTAACATGGTTAGGTTTTCCTGCCTGCACACCTTGCATGCTTTCCTCCTTTACATGCAATTTTTCCTCGCACATGTTGCTTTTCTTGCTATTTGTTCTTCTCCAAAATTAGGTTTTACCTTCCAAAATAGACCTTTCCTCAAACTAGGTCTACACCCAATCAGGGATATTTTAGGGGATAAATTTCTCTCATGGGATAATTTTGCATGGTTTTTCCCCAAAAAAGATTCATTATTATAAAAATGATTCGCCCAATTTCTATAGGATAAAATTATTTTACCTTAAAAATCGCCACAATTTTATACAAATTATATAAAATCCTCAGAGATTTGAATATTTTTACAAAAATATCGCCAAACATTTTATAGTTTGCATATGAAGGATTGTAAGATTCGCCAATGTTTCTACATTTTAAATTAAATTTCCATCCTTAAAATCATGCCTGTGCCCAATAATATGGTTATGGAACCCATAGTTGTTCGAGGAAAAAGGACATCAAGGACAATGGAAATGTAGGTAACTCATTCATGGATGGATGGTATGTACCTTGTAATTTCTGATGATACGTGGAATGCCACATGGTTCCTCACGGTTGAGGAGTTATGGCCTTGTGAAGTTGGAGGACCACAAAGAATGGTGTAGAAGCCCCTAGAAGGTTAATAAGAAGTCACATATCATTCATTAAGGGTAAAGTAGTTGCAACAATAATTTAATTAAGGGTAAAGTGGTTGCAGCAAAAGAATGTGGGTTATCCCTAAAATAACGAAATGGGGTAAAACAATTACAAGCTAGCCCCTAAAGGAAGTCACCTGGAAAGTATAAGTAAGACTTCAAGATACTCTCATTAAGACCTATTGACCAAATTGAATATCTGTGTTGTAAAGTGTCATGGGAAAGTACTATTGAAAGATATGATGCAGTGAGTCTGACACAGTGAAGTTCAGTGAAGAGATAGGTTGCAAGATATTAAGAGACAAAGTTGAGCTTACTATAATAGGGTTTTCTTGATCTTATCCAAGAGTTACAATGAAGGAAACAATGTACATCTATGGTTGCAGACTCAGAGAAGTGTGGACATATGCAAGGTTCATGGAAGGAAAATGATGTACGAAGATGCAAATGAATCTGTGAGTTACAGAGGAATTAAGGCGTGGACATCCACAAGCCATAGTGGGACATAACAAAAACATTCGTGAATTTACAGTGAACAGGGGACGAATATGTTGAGAAAATCTGTAGTTCAAAACGTCAAATACATTAAGTGAGAAATAGTTTGAGTAGTATGGTTTATTGTGTGTGTTAGGGTCTATATTATATAGTAGTGTAGCTCATAATTGTATTAGTAGTTCATGAGTATTTGTTTTGGAATACATTGTTGTGGATCTTAGTATAAGGGTTTGAGGCATAAGGGTTTGAGTGGTAACAACTAATGAAGTATAGCAGCAGGGACAAGTTCTGGCAGTAATAATGACATATTAGTAACAATTTGATTGATTCAGTGGTAGTGACCAGTTTTCTACATTTATATTTCTAGGTGGTTGGAGAGGGCAATGAAAGGGGGTTGTAGCCTCATTTCAGTTGGTGCTGGAGAATAAGGGAGTTGGAGCCTGAGAAGTAGGGGGTAGGAGCCGCCTTCCAGTTGCAATTAGAGAATTAGGGAGTTGGATATTCCTTTAGGTTGGATCCTCCTTCTAGTTGTATCTAGAAAATAAGGAAGTTGGTGCTTCCTATGAATGTATTTATTTTAATATATAAGAAAATAATTATGTGGTTTTTTACCTCATTGGGTTTCCATGTAAAATTATGGTGTGTCGTGTATTTGTGGTTTCTTATTTTTCATGGTTGATTTATACTACTGATGATATATTGAATGTTAATGTTAAACTATTGAATATTGATCATAAATTCAAAGAATAAAAATAGTGGTAATAAAGTGCTCATACTGATTCACCCCCCCTCTCATTATTCCAACAAGTGGATCCAGATATTTATTGAACATACCATAAGATATCGAGCTACAGTTCCAAGGAATTGGTCTTCTGAATTGATTCGACAAGTTAATGCAATAAGCAATAACACACACGAAGTTGATCACTGTTTGGATAGTCTGCTGGAAGGTTACATTACTGAATTTTCCATAGATTGTACTTTCTCGTACTATGTTGTTGAAAGAGAATTATTCAAGGGACCACAAATAAGATACCTAAATTCAATATCTACGTGGATTAAGATGTTGTGTGAAAAATGAGTGATGACAATGGAATATAATTTCTAAGCAACTTCTCACACATAGGGGAACTAGGAGTTGACCAGGGAATTATCTGAGCATGGAGAAGGATGAAAAGAATAAATGAGGAATGGACGAGTTGAGGATGTTGAGTAAAGGAGTGTGTGACAAATGAAGAAATTGGAATATTTCATAATGGTAAGATGTTTATACCAAATAAGAAGATGATTGTGGCTGAGAGAGAATGAAAACATAGTGAGAATGAGGAAAAGGACACTGGTGAAATATTCCATATCGAATGGATTATGTGCACAAAAGAAAATATATGTTAGTTTAGTCTAGTAGAAGAGCATCTCAATTAGCTCATACTCTAATTTGAACCCATGAACCCGTGTGTGTTACCAAAAAATGAGGTAATGTCATAATTTTAGTCAATTAAGGTTAGTAGTGGAAGTAGTATGTCAAGGGAGAATCAATTAGTATTGTTAGGAAACAATACCATGAAAAACACGATGGGAGGGGTAGATCCCACCTTAAGGATGGCTCTTTTCCAATGGTTTGGTTCAGAAGATCCAGAACAACATTTGTTCATTTTTTACATGATACAAAATGTGAGGAATCTCGAGGATGATGATGTGAAGATTGTACCATAGGTGATGAATTTCAGACATCGTGCACTATTATGGTATATGAAATATCGGAATACCACACCTATAGGTCAGACAAGAACATTGACAGAGGTAAGACAAACTTTTCTGAAAGAATTCCAGAAGCCTAAGTCTCAGACGTAGTATATTACTAAGTTGAAGGAAATTAAGTAGATAGTTAATGAATTAGTATGGGACTTTGACCAAAGGTTGAATATATTGAAATATCGGTTAACATTGATCCATATTCCAGATGGACAACAAAGAAAATGGTTTATTGTAGATTTATTGATGCATAAATGTCTCCCTTTAACACAACAAAATATTGCAACGTAGTCAGAAGCTCCGGAAATTGCGATGAAATTGAAGGCATCCCCTCTAGGAGAGAATAACGTGGGGATGGATCAAGTCCAGTCACAATTGGTTGCACTTACTATTTAGTTACAATGAAATTATGAAAGGAAAAGAAAAGTGTGAGGGACTTTGGTGTATCACCTATAAAACAAAAGGTCATCATAAATATGAGTATCCAACATTCCAGTAATACTTGAATACATGAGCCTCAAATCCCTTATGGTTATGGTGTGAAATGTTTAGGACAATGAGTGAGCACCCCCATAATTTTCCATTGATGCAGAAATACCACGAAACAGTGAGAAATTTGTTTTTCTATTTCTATAATTTTGTTGGACATGACGAGAAGGATTCTTGTGCATTGGAAATAATGAGAGAGTGCACTACAAGTGCTTATAGAGTCCAAGGTGAACAAGCAGAAGTAGGTTCCTCGTTGTTTAATGCTCCCAAATGAGGTTATAATAAAGGTGGTAAAGGAGGCTTCATAGGTTGAGGAAGAGGAGGATTTGGTCGAAGAAGATGACCTATCATATGTTATAATTGTAATAAACCGAAAAATTTAGCACTTTATTTCCCGAATCCTTGCATGACATGAATGCAGTGCAGAGAATTGTGCCTTGCGACAGAGGACTATCCTCAACTGATATAAAAATGGAAGGAAAGAGGGAACTGGAACCAACACCAAAACTAAAATGAAAACATATAGACGATAGTAGTAGAGACATGTGATGAACAACCTAAGATAGTGTTGTTGATTAAGGTTGGTTGTCATTGATGTCAACCCTTGAAGAAAGACCGATATCACAAAGGTTTGGGTAATTTTCATAGGATAAATCGGTATATGCGGACACTAACAGATCTCCCTAGATCCACCTGGCTCTAGAACAAAATAGGACAGGACATGACTCTTTCTTTAAGTTGCAGTCATTGAATCTACTACCAAGAAAGAATGAGTGACATACCTTTATATTGCTTCCTTAGGTTTCTGTTGTTCCTACTTCGCTCTGATGTTCTTTTGAGATCAAGTTCAAGAAAACACAAACTAACTAAAGTGAAGATATCAAAGTATATTCAATTTCAACCTATGCATATGATCAAGGAATTATGCAATAAAATAAGAGTGATTTATGAGAAAGGGAAATGCCAGTGTATTATATTAATTGAAAGTAGAAGATACAACCAGATTGCCTTGATGTCACAAGCTTCCTTTTAGTGGTCCTTGATTCCAACACACACACTTGCTCTACACTTGCATAAACAAGGTCCAGTATGGCTTGATAGACAAATGGAGTCTTCAAGATTCAATTCAAACAAGGTTCTTCACACAATTCTTTCATTAATTCTCTATTCAACCTTGCTTAACCTCTTCCTTGAGAAACCCTTCATTATATAGGAGAAGGAGAGATGGTTAAAGAGATGAGGATGATCCCACTAAATATGAGAAGTTAGTAGGATGCCAACTCATTTTCTAGAAGATCCTCTTCTAGAACCTTCATAACTTCCTCTTCCTTTTAATCTTTAAAACAGGTTCTCACCCTACCTATAGAGCAGACTGCGATCACCTCGCAGGATAGGCATAGGGTTGTCTGCGAGAATCAAGATTCACGCACCCTACAACATAGTCATCCTATGAAATCATCTCAAAAATATGTTTTATGGAAGAAGACAGTCACTTTTCTTAGGTAAAAGGTCGACCTTATGAGAGCCTAAACTCATAAATGTAGAGACACCACCAGAGTGACCAAAATAATTTGTAACAGTAATTGAACCAAGTTTGTTTGATGTAAAGATGACTCATTATTGTATTTTCATGGTTGATAATAAGTACAAATGGATGAACTCCAATGTGGTCCCCTTATGGTGAAAGCACTCACGGGAAGACGCTTTGCGGATTGAGTTATACTAGAAGTATGGTTAGAGAACACATGCTTATTTGTGGAACAATGAGATGAAGGTTAGTGAATTTGTCAGTGAAAATATTCTATATGGATAGTTATTTTCATGCCATTTCCGATGGTATGTGGAACATCACATAACTCCTCACGGTTAGAGAGTTATGGTCATGAGAAATTGGAGAACCCATGTTTGGGTAATGGACCCAAGTTTGTTTGATGGATAATGGTATGAGTTTTGATATATTTGCAGGTAATAATATGATATATATATTACATGTCATTCCGTTTCTGGTGGTATCTGGAACATCACATAACTCCTCACGGTTTGAGAGTTATGGCCTTACAAAGTTGGAGGACCCTCATATGTCATCTAGAAGCCCCAAAAGGTCAAAGTAGTCAAAGTGGTTTAAGATATTTTAGAAGGTAAATAATAAATTGAAGTGATGAGTGTACTATAACTCAAAGTGAATACAAAATAAATTATTTCAATAATAAATTTAATTGATAAATTAGAAGTGGGTTAACCCTAAAATAAGGAAAGTGGGCAAAGTGACCTAGAATATGTTTTTAAGGAAGCTACTTGGAGAGTATAAATAAGAGGAAAGGCTCTCTCATTTTAGATCACACTTGAGAATATTGAATATCTATAGTTGTATGAGGAAACCAAAGGATATCTAATCTGAATTTCAGAGGGTAGGTGAAGAAAAGAAGGCCCGAATTCAAGGGACGATAAATTCTTTTGATGATGCTTTCTAAGGTATGTTATTTATAGGGCATCTCACCATTTTCACAATAAGTTTTTTTATAGAATGATTTAGACTGTGAAATTTCTATTCCATTGAGGAAACATATCCAATTATATGTGGTAAAAAATTCATCTTGTGGGTCATTGTATTTTTGGATTTACACTACGTTGAAAATAGGGTTTGTGGCTAGTCCTGAAACTAGTCTAAAACATGTGTTTTGGGTAAAAACGTCATAAATTCTTCGTAACAGATCCAAATTTAGTAAGACCAAATGTTTTTGTTATATTAAAATCTGTAGTATTCGTTATAACATTTTCAGATCCATTTAACAAATATTCTATGCGGGGAATGCTCTACAAGGTCACTCTCTAGAATAAGACAAAATTCAAGAAGGTATGCCATTTTTTCTATATAACTCCTTCTCTAAGAGGTTCCAAGAAGTGAAACCTGGAGAAATTGCATAAAACACACTGAATAACATTGTATATCATTTTCAAATATTTATTCATTACAGTTAAATAGTTATGATTATTTCAAGTTAGTGTTGTTGACTTATCCAAAACTAGTCATGTGAGACTAAATAAACGTTTGATGAAAATTCTAGTCTCTTGTTGTTAACGTTAAGGAAGGTTTGTTGGTATGTGATCATATAAACTAGGTCTATTACAGATTTACAAATCATATTTGGATGATGAAATTGATGAGTACTTTTGGTTGATATAGATGTTGGGTACATGGTTGAGACAAGTAGTTGATGAGTTGACACATACATGAGGTGTATAGTTGATGATGTTGGTACATATTGATGAGTCATAGTTGATGAGTAGTTGACACATGATTGATACATACTTGGTACATGGTTGGATTCACTTGTTTATGGTACAAGTTGATTACAGGTTGTTTGGTACAAGTTGGTGCATAGTTGATGGTACAGGTTGATTATATGTTGAGGTATAGGTTGATGCATGGTTGATGCATGGTTTAGGTTTATTTGTACATGTTTACAATGGTATATCTCACAGTGATAATGTGACAATGGTTCCATAATTCTACTTCTACTTCAGGGTGGTTGGATGGGGAAAGGACAGGTGGTTGTAGCCACCTTTTAGTTGTAGCTGGAGAACATAGGGGGTTGTAGACACCTTTTGGTTTTAGCCAGAGAATTAGGGAGTTGGAGCTTCCCTCAGGTTATAGCCTAAGAAACTAGGGGGTTGGAGCCTCCTTTTAATTGCAGCTGGAAAAGAAAGGAAGTCAGTGCTTCCAATTAATGTAATTCTTCAAGACATGTAAGAAAAAGCGTTATGTGGTTTTCTCCCTCTTTTGGTTTCCACGTAAAATATTGGTGTACCGTGTATGTGTATGATTGTTCATTTGTTCATTGCCCATTATTGGATGATAGTTATACATTGATATAACACTTGGATTATTTGGTTACAAATGATTATCATTTCTCTATTACTGATTCACACCCCCTCTCTCAGTAATCCAACAATTGGTATCAGAGCAGGTTCCTTCAGAAATCAGTTTAACCACTGAAAGGTAGATCATGGAGAGAAACAACTTGTATAAAAATGGAATACCATAGTTTCATGGACAAAAGTATTGTTTTTGGATCATAAGGATGAAGACATATATACAGGCATAGGGATTTGAAATTTGGCAATCAATTGTAGACGAACACACAACACTAGTAGTTCCACTAACAAATGACAAAGTAGTGAAACTCGCTCAGAATAATTCCAAAGCCACAAATGCACTTTTGAATGGTCTCAGTGAAATGGTATTCACCAAAGTTTCACATTGTAAATCTGCTAAAGAGATTTGGGACAAGCTTCGAAATATTTATGAAGGAGATTCAAAATTCAAAGAAGCAAAGCTTAAAACTTACAGAGTTCAGTTCGAACAACTAAAGATGAAGGAAGATGAGAATATTGTAGCCTACTTCTTACGAGTCGATGAAACAATGAATGCAATCATAGGATTGGGACAAGAATTCGAAGAATCTATAATTGTTCAAAAGGTACTAAGATCTCTTCCTATGAGATTTGACCCTAAGATATCAGCACTAGAAGAAAGATCATATCTAAACTCAATAAGCATGGAAAAACTACATGAAATCTTCACAGCATATGAAATGAGAAATGAACAAGAAAATCTAGATGTAAAAGAAGCAGCCTTCAAAGCATCCAAAATATCAAAGAAAAAGGAAAAGCAACAAGAAGAACATAACAACAACAGTGATGTATGAGAAGATGATGAAGAAGTGGCCAACTTAGTCAAAAGACAAAACAAAGGAACCGAAGGTAGGTATAGAGGTAAGCTTCCTTTAATTTTTTTTAATTGTGATGGTGTTACACATCAAAATTACTCACTTCAATAGTGTCACAAGTGTCGTCATTACAAGTGTTGTAAGTGTCGCATTTTGTCCGCAAGTGTTGCATATTGACCACAAGTGTCGCAAGTGTCACAAACATCATACTACCATATTTCCTTTGTCGTTCCTCTAATGACATTGTAAAGACACTTAAGACACCTCAAAGACTAGTCTTGAAGAAGAGAAATCAATTGACAAGGAGTACAAGCCTTTTTCCACTGAAAAAACCACTAAAAATTCAATTTTTGGAAGGGAGAGATCCCCTATGATTTGTTAGGGAGCGTTGGCACTCTGTACCCTCTTCTAGGGGAGCTTTCCAATGCTCTGCATCCCTTTTGAGGGAGTGCTATCCTTTGTTTGGGGTGAATTTTGGTTTGTTGGAGGAAATTAGGGAAGAATCCCCTCAATCTCTGAGGTTGGTTGGATTCAAATATGAGTTCGAAGCATGATCTTAAGGGAGATCCACAACTGAAGGAGAGGAATCCTCAACTTATCCCAAATATCTCTCAAGTGGTTGGGCCTCTCCAAGCTTATATAAGGAGGCCTTCTCATGGTGAAAGGTACATAAAACATTGGAAGTATGAAACCTATGATCTCATAGGCAACATACAGTACATACATGGATATATGGAGATTGAGTATTACACCAAACTTATGATCCCATAAGTGAGATTTTATCAAAGAATAATCAGTGTATATTACTTGAGAAAATGGGTTGGACAAGGAGAAATGGAATAAGTTGTTGCACTTTCATAAAAGGATTGTAAGCACCTTTTATTTGTTTTCATTAATAATCAATGCTTGGCTTGTTTCTTTCAAATTTGTGTTTGTACCACATGAATTTGTCTTCAATAGATAGATCTATATTTGATCTAATCTCAATAGAATAGGAAGTTCTTTGTATCATTTTTTGTTTTACAGGACCTATCGAGGAGCTCAAGATTAGAGCTTAGCTTGGATCTTGCGAGGACAAATGTCGTTAACAAGGTACATATCCCTCTTCTTCCTTTTCTTATATTAACTTAATTATATCTAAAAAGGATGTCAGTGTCCATGTTAATCATTTTTCTGTCTTGGCCTTAGGAGTCTAGAGACCAAGAGGGAATTTGCTTGTCCACGGGAGGATTCACCAATAACAGAAATTGACGACTTCACTGGGGAGGGATCTTTGAATTTTTTCCTTCCTAGATCTTGATTTCCTTTTCTCATTTTGATCTTATTCATACTGTGTCCTTGATTCTTAGATTTGTTAATTGACCCTTCAGTTCATCCCATACACTTTGGATTTCTGAACTTGCTTGAATTTTTGGATTTTTGGGTATTTTTATGAACTTTTTGAAGCCTAGTGCTCCCCTTCCCTTCATATTAGAGTTCTAGTGCTCCCTGCCAAGCCTTCACAGAGTGTTGAAATGCTCTATTTCCCCTTACACTAGAGTGTTTCCCTCTTTCTGTTTAAGATCTTGCATAAGTTTAGTCTCTGAATCCATTTTTTCTTGTTTGCATTTTCTCAGGGTTTTCATCACCTCAGTGTATCCTTGTTTGGGTATCCAACACCTTTATCTCTGATAATTCATGATTCTTTGATTGGGTTTGTGACATCCTTTTCTTCCTTACTTTGAATAACTCTTTGTCTTTGACAATTTATAGTCAATTTGTCATTTTCTTCTCATTTATCTGACTGAGTGAAAACTTTTTGTAAGGATATTCAAAGATATTTTGCACCATTACATTTTTTATTTGAGGTATTTCTCCCAAGAAATTCTTGGTTTTTCATCATCCAATGACCTTCTCCCACCTTCACTAGAAAATTCCCCAAATTTCAAGCATTTTGGCTGAGTTTTTTGTGCATTTTTGGGCATTTTTCTGAGTTTCAGGGAGCATCAACGCCCCCCTGTAGGCCATATAAGAGATATGTTATATCATCATATCTCCCCTATAGTTATTTAGGGAGATTTTCAGTGCTCTGTACCCTTGATACAGGGAGTGCTAGTCTCTGTTTTGGAGGTTTTTTGCCCTTTTCTTCTCAAATTTTTCCAGCCTGTTTTGTGGAAGTCTTTACCCAGTATTTGTGGATGGTTTGTGAAGTTATTTAGATTTTTTTTTGATGCTTTTCACTCTATTGTGTATTGATTATAGCTTCAAGCCTCTTTTAGAAATGTAAAATTGCCTTTTCTATCTACGTTTTTGTCGAGACAGTTTTGAGTGTTTTCTCTTTCTCCCTATCGTTTCTTAGATTCTTCTCTACATTTCATTGTACTCCTTGGATGCTTGTTAGTTTTACAATATTTGAATGAGATATTGTTAGAACAATATTCTACTTGTTTTCTTTCAGTTCTCATTGTTTTGAATGCATTCTTTCTTTTGGGTCCTGAAACTAGCTTGCATTTGAAGTAGCAGAATTGCATGTTTTTTGACATTTTGGGACATTATGCATCTAGAATGATGAATGTTTTATCCTTCTCGTAGCATAGATTTCATCGAAATGAAAAGAATGCATATTCATCTCTTTGCATAACTTTCGAGTCGTTCAAAACACCATATTGTCCACGCCACTTTCCTTTAGAGTAACAATAGCCTTAAAAATCAAGTGCTAAACTAAAATTGATTAGACATTTTTACATTTTCTGGTAGAAAACCTACATTAGATTAGTTGTAGGGCTTTGGAATAGGTGTGAAAGATAACTTTCCAAATATACAAACAAATATAGGATCTTATGTTAGGGAGCGGTGAAATCTAATTGTTGCATTTTGTCCTGGGAAGCCCTTCTCACACAAGGGTCAATCACGAGGTCGCATTAATACTGACAGAGTTACTCACCCTGCTTTGTTGGTCTTGGTGTAGAGATTGTGCATATTATGGGGGTCTCTTGAAGGTATACACACAATGATGAGTGTAATCCTTTCAATTTGATTTTGGGCTAGATACCCTGCTCTTGTGCGTGGATCAGACTACCGATTGTTTCCCCAAGAATCACTGTTGTAGTTGGTAACCTTAGTGGCCTATCTCTTTAGGGTATTTAAACAAGGTGACTGTGGAGGGGCAAGTCTTCACAGTACCTGGAATCGATGTTGGCTAGACTCACTCGGGCTCCTTGGAGGGTATACCCATGATTATGTGTGGGAGATTGCACCAGGGTGTAAGTCCATTAAGAAGGTCATCAACATAACTTTTCCACCCACTCTATCTCAGCCCCTTCTTAATTTGTTCCCGCGATGTTGGATTTCATCTTCAACTAGTGTGCTCATTGTGAGAAGGTTTTGTTTGCTTGCTTTCTTACTAGATTTTCAGTGTGCGTTTTTCGTTTTGCCTAGCAGAATCTAGGTTGGATCTTTATTTTAATGGAATCAGTTCCAAAAACTACCAATGGAGAAACTCCTACCCCGAGAGAACCCTTTGTTTTTCCTTCTTATGGAAATGTTTGTCCTCCTTACATCGCTACTTTGAGCCTTCTAGGTCTCACAATTGGATTATCGGTATGGTTGTTTTCCACTCCTGTGATCTCAAATGAAGGTGGTTCAGATGCAAGCACACCACCCACACATCAACCTCATGTCAACATTTCTCCTTCTTCGTCCATCAGGTTACAACAACTTTGGATCTTTGAGCACTGAAGTGGAATTTTACAAATGTAACAACTTTGGACACATGGCCAAATATTGCTAAATGACAGTCCCCCTTAGAGAACCGCAACATAATAATAACAGTCACAGAGAGGAACCTTAGAAAATGACATGGATAAGAAAGAAGAATGAATATAGAAATGAACACTCACTCTACAAGATAAATAGAAGAAACGTGGTTGGTATGTTGACAGTGGCTATTAAAAACACATGATAGGTGATAAAGACAGGTTTCTTACATTATGAAAGGAAAGAGATGGATCAATATCCTTCGAAAATGATGACTCAACTAAAATCATTAGAAAAGGCACAGTCAGAATTGGGAACAAGAATACAAAGGCATAAAATGTTCTACTAGTAGAAGATATGAAACATAATATTCTAAGTGTGAGTCAAATGTGTGACCAAAGTCATAAAGTTACTTTCAATTCACAAAAGTGCGAGATACGAAAAGAAGGTTCAGGAAAAGTGTTAAGTGAAATTGGAAATGAAAAGTGTTGTCTAGGAAAAGAAGATGAAAGTTGGCAATGGAACAGAAGAATGAGTCACACACATTTTGATAACCTTGTCAAAGTCAACAAAAGATAAGCAGTGAGAGAAATGCCCCAGATCACAAAACCAACCAACACTTTATGCAAGAATTGTCAACAAGGAAAGAAAACAAAGATCAGGTTCAAATCAAAGGAATATTCAACGACAAGGCCACTGGAAATTGTGCACACTAATCTAGTTGGACCAACTACAACAAAGGGTTTAAAAGGTGAGAAATACTTTATGTTATTAGTTGATGATTATACAAGAATGACTGCAGTTTGCTTTCTCAAGAATATGCCAGAGGATTTTGAAAGAATTAAGATCTGCAAGGAAATGTTTGAAAATGAAATGGATTAAAAAATCAAATGCTTGAGATATGATAATGGAGGAGAGTTCACTTCAAAGGAATTTATGGACTACTGAAATAGTCATGGAATAAAAAGGAAATTTTTCGTTGCTAGGACACCTCAACAGAATGGAGCTATTGAAAGAAAGAACATGACAATACAGGAAATGGCTCAAACAATGCTAATGGATTCCAAATTGAAAGATATATTTTGGACATAGGCAGTGTATACAACAGTTCACACTCAAAACAGAGTAATTCTCATAAAAAACACTAACAAAACTCCCTACGAGATATGGAAAGGAAGACCAGCAAATGTGAAGAACTTTAGAGTTTTTGGAAGCAAATGCTACATCAAAAGAGAAGCTGGCAGAATGGGAAATTTTGAATCTCGTGTGGACAAAGGAGTACTTGTTGGTTACTCAAGTACAAGGAAAGCATACAAGTGTTACAATATGAGATGAAACAAAGTTGTGGAAAGAATCAACATAACAATTGATGAAACATGTAGACCATAATCAAAGGAGGAAGAAAATGAATCAATGGAACAACCTTTCGAAGAAGAAGTAGAATATGAAAAATATATAGAAGAGGAAGATGAAAAGAATCCGATAGAAACAAAAGAGCAAGTTCAAAAAGTGTCTCCAAAGACACCTATCAGACGAGTACAGAAGAAACATCCTTCAAATCAGATTATTGGAAACAAAGATGAAAGAGTTGAGACTAGAAGAATAATCTATTCACCATAACAAGCACACCTAGCACTCTTATCTACAATTGAACCAAACAGTTTTGAAGAAGCCAACAAGGATGAATTTTGGAATAAGGCCATGGATGACGAATTGGATCAAATAGAGAAAAATGACACTTGAGAATTGGTTCCAAGACCAAAGAATAAGAATGTGATCGACACAAAATGGGTTTTCAGGAATAAATTGAATGAAGACGGACAAGTTACAAGGAAGAAATCTAGATTGGTATGTAAAGGATATGCATAGATTGAAGGAATCAAATTTGAAGAGACATTTTCCCCAGTTTCTAGAATGGAAGAAATTCGTTTTCTTTTAGCTTATGCATCCTCTAAAAATATTAAAGTGTATCATATGGATGTAAAATCATCTTTTCTCAATGGGGAACTTGAAGAAGAAGTCTACATTGAACAACCAAAAGGATTTCAGTTGTCAAAGAATGCAGATTATGTATGTAAACTAAAGAAGGCCTTGTATAGTCTAAAACAGGCTCCTAGAGCATGGTACTCTAGACTGGATAAGTATCTACAACAGGCATGGTTCACAAAAGAAAGTACATACAACAACCTCTACATCAAGGTAAGTCAAGGTAATATTTTATTCATTGAAGTTTATGTTGATGATATTATTTTTGGTAGTGATGATGACAAGTTAAGCCATAAATTTGCAGAGGATATGTAGAATGAATTTGAAATGTTGTTACTTGGATAACTATCCCTCTTTACAGGACTTCAAATACGTCAAATCAACCAAGGAATTTTTATTTCTCAAACCATGTATATCAGAGAAATGCTAAAGAGGTTCGAAATGGAAGATTGCAAACCAGTTATCACTCCCATGCAACTAGTTGCAAGTTGAGAAAAGATGATGATTCAAAGTCTACAGATAAGAGGAAATACATGTCAATGATTGGCAACCTACTATATGTGACAACATCCAAACCAGATGTAATGCAGACAGTTGGACAAGTGGCATGATTTCAAGCAGCACCAAAGGAATCACATGTATTAGCAGTGAAGAGGATTTTCAGATATCTCAAAGGAACATAAGAGTTTGGATTATGGTATCCAAAAGGAAAGGATCTATCACTTATTTCCTACACAAATGCAGATTGGGCAGGTTGTATTGATGACCAATGAAGCACCAGTGGAGAAATGTTCTACTTGGGTGAGTGTTTAATATCATAGATAAGAAAGAAACAATCATTAGTATCTTTATCTACAACCCAGGAAGAGTATATTTCAACAACATCATGTTGTACACATGTTCTTTGGATGAAACATACTTTGACAGATATACAGGTTGAGAATGATGAGCCCATTCCAGTCTATTATGATAATACATGCTCCATCAATATCTCAAAGAACTGGGTGATGCACACCAAGATGAAGCATATTCCAATCAAGTATCACTTTCTATGGGAGCAGGTTGCATAAAAGAACATCATAGTTGAGTATGTGGGAAAAAACAAACAAGTGGCAGACATATTTACGAAACCACTTCCACGGGAAGCCTTTGAGTATCTTTTCCAGAGACTAGAAGTTATTTCTACTCCAAAATGAATGATTTTGAATGCTTATCTTATATGTATTAGATGTACAAGAGGAATAACCATAAATAGGACAATTCATCCAGGGGGATTAGCCCCGGATGGAAAGATACCTTTGCCATTGATGACAAAGGGGGAGAGATTCATCAAGTGTAGTGGACGGAGGCATGGTTCCATGGGGAGAAATGGTCACAAATATGTAGAGGACAGAGGCATGTTTCCAAGGGGAGAATGAGTGATATCACTTCAGTATTGCATGACATAATTTCAGTTTTGCATCAGAGTGTTTCCATCAATTCCAAAAGGGGAGATTGTTGATTAAGGTTGGTTGTCATTTATGTCAACCCTTGAAGAAATCCCGATAGCACAAAGGTTTGGGTAATGGACCCAAGTTTGTTTGATGTAAATATGACTCATTATTGTATTTTCATGGTTGATAATAAGTACAAATGGATGAACTCCAAAGTGGTCCCATTATGGTGAAATTCCTCATGAGAAGACGCTTTGAGGATTGAGTTATCCTACAAGTATGGTTAGAGAACACATGCTTATTTGTGGAATAATCATATGAAGGTCAGTGAATTTGTCAGTGAAAATATCCTAGATGGATAGTGCTTTTCATGGCATTTTCGATGGTATGTGGAACGTCACATAACTCCTCACGGTTAGAGAGTTATGACCATGAGAAGTTGGAGAACCCACGTTTGGGTAATGGAACCCAGTTTGTTTGATGAATAATGGTATGAGTTTTGATATATTTTAAGGTAATATTATTCTATATGGATATTACATGTCATTCCATTTTTGGTGGTATGTGGAACGTCACATAACTCCTCACGGTTTGAGAGTTATGGTCTTACGAAGTTGGAGGACCCTCATATGTCATCTAGAAGCCCCAAAAGGTCAAAGTAGTCAAAATGGTTTAAGAGATTTTATAAGGTAAATAATAAAGTGAATTGATGATTTTACTATAATTCAAAGTGAATACAAAATAAATTATTTCAATAATAAATTTAATGGAGAAATTAGAAGTGGGTTAACCCTAAAATAAGGAAAGTGGGCAAAGTGACCTAGAATATGTTTTTAAGGAAGCTACTTGGAGAGTATAAATAAGAGGCGAGGCTCTCTCATTTTAGATCAAACTTGAGAATATTGAATATCTATAAGATTTTGAGGTAACCAAAGGATATATAATCCTAATTTCAGAGGGAAGGCGAAGAAAAGAAGGTTGAAATTCAAGGGAGGATAAATTCTTTTAATGATGTTTTCTAAGGTATGTTATTTACATGTCATCTCCCCATTTTCACAATAACTTTGTTTCTAGAATGATTCATACTGTGAACATTCTATGCCATTGAGGAAACATATCCAAGTATATTTGGTAAAAAAATAAGCTTGTGGGTCGTTGTAGTTTTGGAGTTACACTCCGTGGAAAATAGGGTTTGTGGCTAGTCCTGAAACTAGTCTAAAACAAGTGTTTCAGGTAAAAATGTCACAACTTCTTCATAAGATATCCAAATGTGTTGTTTAGAGTACATTCTATAGTATTATTTGTGACATTTTCAGATCCATTCAACAAAAATTTCGTGCGGGGCACGCTCTACAAGGTCACTCTCTTGAATAAGATAGAATTCCACAAGGTATGGCATTTTTTCTATAACTCATTTTCTGAGAGGTTCCAAGTAGATACACCTGGAGGAATTGCATAAAAAACAGTGAATAACATAGTGGTTCATTTTCATATATTTATTCATTATAGGTACATAGTTATGATTATTTCAAGTTAGGGTTGTTGAGTAATCCAAAACTAGTCATGTGAAACTAAAGAAAAGTTTGATGAAAATGCTAGTCACTTGTTGTTAAAGTTAAGGAAGGTTTGCAAGTATGTGATCATATAAACCAGGTCTATTACAAAGTTACAAATCATATTTGGATGATGAAATTGATGAAGGATTTTGGTTGAGGTACATGTTGGGTACATGGTTGAGACAAGTAGTTGATGAGTTGGAACATACATGATGTGTATAGTTGATGATGTTGGTACATATTGATGAGTCATAGTTGATGAGTAGTTGACACATGATTGGTACATACTTGGTACATGGTTGTATGCACTTTTTTATGGTACAAGTTGATTTCAGGTAGTTTGGTACAGATTGGTGCATGGTTGATGGTACAGGTTGAGGTAAAGGTTGATGCATGGTTTAGGTTTACAACAATATATCTCATAGTGATAGTGTGACAGTGGTTCCATCATTCTAATTCTACTTCAGTGAGGTTGGACGAGGCAAGGATAGGTGGTTGTAGCCGGAGAACATAGGGGGTTGTAGCTAGAGAATTGGGGAGTTGGAGCTTCCCTCAGGTTGTAGCCTGAGAAACTAGGGTTTTGGAGCCTCCTTTTAGTTGCAGTTGGAAAACAAAGGAAGTTGGTAATTCCAATGAATGTAATTCTTCAAGACATATAAGAAAAATAATTCTATGGTTTTCTCCCTCTTTAGGGTTCCACGTAAAACAATGGTGTAATGTCTATGTGTATGATTGTTCATTTGTTCATTTTTCATTATTGGATGATAATTCTACATTGATATAACACTTGGATTATTTCTTTAAAAAGGATTATCATTTATTTATTATTGATTCACACCCACCTCTCAGTAATCCAACATATAGCAGTAGTTATGCACGAAGAAACGAGAACCAAAGAAGAAGCAAAATATCAAGGAAAACAATGTTTTCATTACCATTGTTTGATCCAATGAAAGAGAAAGAGACCTACCATCAAGCAAGAAAAAAAATAATGAGAGAAAATCGGATAAAATCAACTTTGAATGCACCACGATTTAATGATATACAACCAGGGTGTGATATGCCTCTAGTCTATGCCCATTCAAAAAATCAAGATGAAAAGGTAAGAACTTCACAAAGATTCTTAGGAAGTTTTTTAGAATTAATGAAAGATGAATTTGCATTGAGTAGTATGTGAAAAATGATTGACCATTGTTCCAAAGAGAAAGATAAACCTTTCACACATAGAGAAATTAACTAGGTGCATAGTAAGAAATGGAAAAATACGGAGTTTAGGATTAACGCAGAGATAATATCTTACGAAATGAATAATATAATTTTTGATTCAGGTCTAATGTGAATTTTATCGCAAGATAGACTTGGGATATTATGGCCCAACTGAAATTGATTTGATGTCCTATCCAATTGAAATTACTTAACTAACATAATATTGTGCTAGTTGGAATATTGACAAGAGTAAATGTCAATTTTCATGGAGTGCGGAGTGTAGCAGACTTTGAAGTGATTTACATAGTCGATGGAAGTACACTACATGAAACACTCTTGGGACTTGAATGGGAATTTGATAATCAGACTATCATTGATCTAAAGAAAATATATATGATATTCAAAGTAGAATACCTAAAGGTTACAACGTCATTAGATCCTGGAAGGAAGGAGATATGTAGATCTAGCAAAGAGAAAAAAAAAAAAAAAATTGTATAATATGACTATGCAGGTGGATGATTATTTCAATCCTACAACTAAAGGAATACATAGTTGGAGAAGTATTATCTCAAGAGTGTTAGACTCAAAAGAAGATCTGGATAACTAGAAATAAATTTGGCATGAAGTGTCGACAAGGAAGTGTGTTCAAATTACCCGTGCATTGAAATGGATTGAACTGAAATAGTTGAACCTCCAAGGTATGATGGATTAACCGTGGCATTTTATTTTATAAGAGAGTTTGAGTTACAAATATCATATCAACAAAGACTACTATCTTTGGATGTTGCACTAAGAGAAACCCCTTCATGATGGTGGGATGCGCAAAAAGATGGGATAAGAGAATGACAAAAATGAAAAAGATTATTGCAAGTCATATTTGGAATAGAGAATGAAAGTATCATGCAAAAGTATAGTGGATTAAGTTTTCTAGAAAATCATTTTACAAAGTGTATTGTGCAGTGGAGGTCAGTACCAAAACAATAATGGACTCACTTATTTGTGCATACTATGGACACTACTTCGAAGAATTGGTACCTAGAACTATAAGTGTGCAGAGGGACAAGAGATTCCTAATATTTGACTAGGAAATTCAAGGTAGCATTCAATTTTGAAAGTAATAATCCATTAATTTTCGGAGTCTTGTAGGTTCTCAAGAACAATATTTTTTCAATAGAAGGTTCAATGTACAATACACCTAGAGTTACTACGAAAGTAGAAGAGATCTTGCACTATTATAATGTTGTTGAAGAAGCCTAGGAGGATGAAAAGCCAAAGAATTTGAAGATATAAGAGATTGAAATGGAGCACGCAGTAGAAGGACCATACCTTCACTCAGATATATATGAAAACCCCCTAAGAATGTGAAAAGTGAACATTGGTACATAAGAAAATCCTAAGTTTGTGATCATAGGAGACTACTTGAGTGATGATACATTCGAGAATATTGTCGACTTGCTATCAGAGTATCAAGATCTGTTTCCAACTACATTCTCAGAAATGAAGGGAATCACTGGAGAGTTGAGAGAAGTGAATATTCCACTGAAGACATATGCCAAACCTGTGAAATAGAGACCCTATAGAATGAACCCAAAATATAAGTAAAATGTGTGTGAGAAGGCTTGGCATCACATACATATCAAGTAGAAGAATTTTTATATAGGAGACCTAGTATTAATCTATGACAGTAAGTTTTTGCAGCACCAAGGGAAGTTATAGATTCAATGGTTAGGCCCATATGTGATGAGATATGTGACATAAGAAGGTTTTGTTCAGCTGGAGAAGTTGGATGGAGAAGTCATGAAAGGGATAGTTAACGGGAGTCAATTGAAACTATACAGGGATGATCTTCCTTCCATGCACAAAGATGAATGCACAATAACTATATATATATGTATTATAGTGTAACTATAAAAAGAAAGAAAAAGGAAAAAATTAAAGAAAATAAAAACAAATGGGAACGAGCAAGAAAATGGTTCAGGGAAGAAGTAGAAAGTTGAAGAGTGAAACAATGTTCAGAGTGAATATTAACAAGTAAATGAGATAATCAAGAAAATGTCGCGGAAAAGAAAGAAGTAAGAAATAGGGTGCACAATCTAAGGAAGAAAGTTGTGGAGAGAGGAGATTGCGTAGATAGAGGAAATCACATATATAATAGTTAAGAGCATTAAAGAAGAAACATGATGGGGAAAAACATGTCAAAATAAAAAAGATGCATAGTAATAAATGGATGGTTCCATGAAGATCGTAACAGACTGACAGATATAGCCCTAGATATACTGAAATATTCAGAGTTAGTGCATAGTTAATACACGTATTGAATGAAAAGTACTAATGGATTAAACAAAATGCTTAGGCACGAAAATATGTTAACCATTGTTGATGGGTTATAAAATAATGAGAAGGGTTATCAAGAAAAGGTTATAGTCAATTACAGTTTGAATATAAAGAGTTGAGCGAGGAGAAGTTGCGGAGATGAGAGAGTGTTGTAGAGTTGTAGGTGTTAGCCATAGGGACATTGTTGCCGGGGGAGAGAGAGAGAGAGAGAGAGAGAGAGAGAGAGAGAGAGAGAGATGGCACCACCAAAGTAAGCAAGGACAACAACATCAACACCAAGGAAACAATGAATTCATCAAGTAACAATACCTATAGTTGAAGAGAACCTAGGTGCATCCTCATCATAAATGTGATTTCCAAGCAATAACATACCACCAAGGAAGGATACAACAAAGCCAATCAGGTCATTGAAATATGTTAAGTATCCTCTTGTAGAGCCATATATCCAACCTAGAGTGATCATGGAGGAAGATATGTTAGGATTGGTACCAAATTTAAAGTATACAGACCATGGTATTACAGATAAGAACAAATTCCTAGAGCTAGCGTTGAGAAAGTATTTGAATAAATGCATCAATGCAGAAACGCATATGATCATGATAGAGCCACAAACATGGGAAATAGGTCTCGATAAATCCGACATCCTGAATTTATTCAACATACCACATTTCAACTGAAGCATATATATCAATGCGTATGTGAAGATGTTGTTGAGATCGTGCACAAAGGTTACTTATGGCTCGATAGGTCGGTCTCCCTTGACACATATTTCATTGTGTGCATTAATAGATGGGCATCGCAAGGGGAGGAACCCTCACTGTTATTTTCAGACAAGAAGAATGAGAAGGATTTATTAGAGAACATGAGAGAGAAGTTTCATATGCACAAAAGAGTGTGTGGTTTGAATGTAGCAAGAATATGTGACCTTATAGTGAGGTTTCTGACAAAAGTATTTTCCTGTAATTTGTTAAGGGAGTTTCAGAAGGACCAAATACCAATGGCAGTAATAGCGGTAGCTGAGAAGTACATCGAGGGCATGCAAATGAACTAGGAAATAGTTTTTCTCCACCAGTTATTGATCGACTATGAAGAGGAAGAAGATGAAGTCACTGAATTTCAATACGCGTGGTTATTAATTTTAATTGCATTAGTAGCATGGTGGGAGCCAGATGATGCACAATTTTTCAAATAAAAAGAGAAGGAATGCTTGGCTTCAATATATCAGAATGTGTGTCATACTACACATAAGGAGAAAGTTTCAGATAATAAAATTTATTTTTATATTTAAAAGGAGACCATTAGGAAGTGTATTCATGGTACACCACAAATACAACCACATATAGTAGAAACATATAAGTCAGTTGTGTAGTCTAAGGAATATCTCCACCATCTCTACATTCAAGAAAATAATGGTTGGTCACAAAGTATAAGATAATAGAGGAAGAAATGAAACTAATCATGGAATACTGGGAAGAAAATTAGAAAATCCCATTGATAGAGACTAAGAAAAAAAAGATGTAAGAACCAGATATTTAAGAAATACAAAGAGGAGAAGAAGAACAAGGGTCACACAATTAGAAAGGGAATATTTTATCGAACCCAAGGGATGAGAGGAAAGATATTTACAAAGGAAAATCAATGACACGGAGAAAGAATAGGAAGGATGTAAAGGAATGGAATCCACAAGCACTTACAGATGAACAACTGGAAAAGATTGGTGATAAGGTTAAAGAAGTTATAGATGACACGTTTCAGCGCGCGACACAATAGCAAAAGGAGATGACCAGAAAGATGCAAGATAAGATGTCTTAGATGCACCATATGTTATAAGAAGAAAGTATTGTTCCATCATGATAGGTATAATATGCACATACAACAAGCATAACACAAAACAAACTGTAGAAGTGAGTCTAAAAGTATCTCATTCATTAGAAGTAGTAGGAGAGCACATGATGGTATAAATAACATCAAGGGCGATAGAATTCACCTCAATTCAGATGCAGGAGGAGGTGCAATTCTTAAGTAACATTGACTAGGATTTGTCAACGTTACCAATAGATATGTTACAAAGATTGTTGGTCAAGGTTGTGCAAGAACTCAACATGTGCATACAAAAAAACCTCCAATGAATTTTTTAAGGTCATAAAAGAGAACGTAGATTTATATCTTGACTATAGAAGAGTAACCATGGAAATGGATGAGGCTACGTAGAAGGAAGAGAGGTTTCAACAAGAATTCAAACAAGTGTGCAAGGAAGTTCCAGAAGTACCAATGTAGGTGGATATTTAAGTAGAGGAGAAGGTTTCAAAGATCGACAAAGCTACTCAAGGATTTCTCTCAAATATTATAGAATCGGATGCATGAAAAATACTAGATACTCCACCTGATGATCCAGGTGGATATTGGTGGACACCCACCTTTTCCAACTGGCTCAAAGCAACTTTTTGGCAATTTACTATTTTTAGCAAGTTTTAACTTATGGGGCCATTTTGAGGGCCTAAATGAAGGTTTTTCGATATCTAATCCTCAATAATATTTGAAGTAATAATTGATCCCCCAAAACTAATCTCCTCGACGATACATTTCCAACGGGCTATCACACGCCTAAAACGAAGATCGTATGCAAAAGTTATGACCTCAGGAAGTTGATGTACTAACTTACCCAAATGGGGCCCACATGACTTTTGGCGCTTCATCTCCTAGGGTTATGTTTTTGGATGTCTAGGGTTTTGGGAATTCTTTCTTATTGTAAAAAGGCCTTTAGAGCCTCATTGTAACCATATTCTTACGAATGCAAGTAGCCATCATATCTCTTCTTAGAGATAAGCTGCCACCATTCTAGCGAGTCTTTCACTCTGTATTTTTACAGTCTCTGTACATTTCTTTCATTAATAGAAATCATGTATTACTGTATATCTATGTTTATGGTTGCATCTCTGATATATTTCTATTATATTATTGAATATCTGCAATTTCTATGTGCATTTCTTTATTATATCTCCGCTCTCATTTCGTGCCGAAAATAATCCGGATCACCTGAGGAGAGAGAGAAAAGATAGAATATGGTGAAAATGATTGTTGAGAATATCAAGAGTTTAGAAGAAAAGTGTGCCAAACTTTGTGAAGAGGCACAAAAGTTTGGACTCGATTGAAAGAATATGTCGAGTTATAAGAAATTGGATAGAAGATCCAAGCTACGTAGGATAAATCATAGAAGTTTAAGGAGATAATGAGAAACTTCCCACCATAAGAGAAGATTATAGAAATGGAAAAAAACAACAATCTATGCTCCAAAATGACCCATATGAGAGAAGAGAAGTAGACTATTGTGAATAATATGAAGTTATTATAGGAAGAGGCATATACGGTAGAAAAATATCTCGCATCTACAAAAGGAGACTACCGAGAAGCTATAGGGCTTGATAACAACACAAGTAGCAAAAGAGTTAGCAAAGAAAGAAGAACACATCAAGGGAAACATCGCCACTGCTAAGAAAACATTCTAGAGCTTCTTGGTGACCAAGCCTGTGGAAAAGGGAGAGAAACAACATGGATAAGTGGCTCGAGACAAGTCACGTCTAAGTATTGGGGGCCTATTGGAGAAGGCTATTTTGTATAAGTTTTGGGAATCACACAAAAGTGGAGCACACAATGTTTTGATAAAGGAGTAGTGCTTGTGGAAAGAAGCGAGCACATTATAAGGATTCAAGATGCATGAAAGGAAGAGAAATAATGGAGCAATGCATAAACTACAGAAAATGGTTATAGATCATTGGGTTTTTTGGAACATTTTGTCCACTTTGTAACCATGTTGTAACAATCTTATCCCTAATAGAATACTACAAATATGTATGGTTTTTTAGGTTAGAAGGTAGCTATGAGAGATGAGATATGTTGAGTCTTAAATCATGGATAGTGAATAGTGAACACTTGGATAATAGAGATTTGAGGAGAGTTATGAGTAAGTTGAATATCAATCAAGAGGTATGTGTGCACTACAACATAGAATGGTTAGGGAAGGTTTAGGTTGTAACTGAATATCTATGTATGAGTGTAGTGTGCATGAATGTAATGGATATTATGAATGACTAAATAAAAAGTCAATCGTTGTGGACGTTTCCCAGTTTGGGGTGAACCACGTTAAAACCTTGTGTCTTGATGTGTTTCTTATGTGTGTTATGTTTCTGACGAATGTGATAGATGGTTAGTATATATTTGTTTACTATTTGTGTCTACTATGCAATGATGGTGAATGTTTAGTATTATGAATATGTCATTGATATATGTTGTTATGATCCCACACACTTATGTTAATGATGAATGAATGAATTTTAAGTGGAGTAATGTTGCGCATGGGGTATATTGCATTATGATTAAAGGTTAAGTAATCAAAACTATTCACACGTAAATAAATGGACAATGCATAATATGGTAATGTTGAATAACTTTGTTCTCGTCATCACTACAGAAACTTGGTTCCTACAACCCTTCTAGATGCCTCGGGTGAGAATTCAATTTCTTTCAAGTGATGCCAAAAGGGCTGGTGTCTAATGGTTTTGTTGTTTTATTATTATTGCACCTATGTTCCACCCATTGTGCACCAAAAACGGCCAAAACCAACAAATTTCATGTAGGTCAGATATTTTATTGGTCTTGTTGGTTATTACCGAAGATTCATAAAGAGGTTTTCAAATTTTTAAAACCAAATCAATTCTTTGCAAAAGAAGGGAGTGAAATTTGAATGGACTCCCAAATGTGAAGAAAGTTTTCAAGAGTTGAAATATGTTTTAACTAGTGCACCAATATTAAATATTGTAGACCCAAATGAATATTTCGTAGTGTGCATAGATGCATGAAAAAAATGGCTTGGTGGATTCTTCAGTCTTATCATGTGCTATTCTATGAGTCTAGAAAATTAAAGGAGCATGCCAAGAATTATGCTACACATGACTTGGAGTTGGCAACAATTTTCCATGCATTAAAAATGTTGATACATTACCTCATGGGTTGAAGGTTTGAGCTAAGAATGGAACACTATGGTTTGAAGCATGTGTTTGGACAACCAACATTAAATTCTATACAAACTAGATGGCTGGAATTTCTGAGTGAGTATGACTTTGAAATTAAGAACATAAAAGGAAATGAAAGTTAGGTGGTTGATGCACTTAGAAGAAGAGTTCATGAGGTGCACATTTCAACCATTAGCATGTTCAACACAAATTGAAAGGAAATAATTTTAGAGGCTGCAAATTCATACCAACAATATGTAAAAATAAAAGAAACATTATAGTAATGTGATTTACAGTAGAAATTTAATTGTTATGAGTTGAAAGAGGATGGAATCCTCATGTACAAAGGAAAAATGTATTTACGAAATTCGGGAGAGCTAAAAAATATAGTTTTGATGGAAATACACAATGTTCCATATGCTAGGCACCCAATATATCATAAGACAATTGCAGTTGTAAGAAGAAAATACTTTGGCCAAGAATGAAGACAGACGTGGCTAATTATATAGCCAAGTTCCTAGAATGTCAAAAGGTAGAAACAAAGCATAGACATCCATTGTGGATGCTACAACCATTTCCCATTCCTGAGTGGAAATGGGAACTGGTTACAACTGATTTCATTACAAAACTTCCCAGAATAGTGAAGAAACATGATTCCATCATGGTGGTGATGGGAAAACACCATGATGGGGAAATTAACAAAAGCATCATATTTCATTCCTGTGAACACCACACAAGCAAGAAAATATTGCGGAAATTTACATGAAGGAAGTTGCCAGGCTACACGAATTGCCTAAGGAAATTTCTTCAGACAAAGATCCAAAGTTTAACTCAAAATTTTGGAAAGGTTTGTTTAAAGGATTTGGGAGAAATTTAAATCTAAACAAAACTTATCACCCAAAGTTAGATGGGAAAATATAGAGGACTAAAAGAATCATTGAATACATGCTTATAATGTATGTGATGGACTAGCCATCCAAGTTAGAAGTTTACATCCACTTAGTGGAATTTTCTTACAATAATCGGTATCAAGCCTCATTAAAAATGAGCCCATTTCAAGCTTTATATCATAGGAAATGTAACACACCAGTGATTTGGGATAACCTACAAGACATAGCTATCGTTGCACCATAATTATTAAAGGAAATGGAACAATAGATGGTAAATATCATGGATAATTTAAAGCCTCCCCAAGACAAGAAGAAAATTTATGTATACACGAACAATTTTATTAGAGATTTTAAAGTGGGCGGCCATGTTTTTCTCAAAGTGAAAGAAAATAGAAGTTTGATGAGATTGGGTTGCTTCCCAAAATTTCCACAAAGATATTGCGGGCCATTCAAAATATTAGAAAGAATAGGGTCAGTTGCATACATGCTAGCATTTTATGCATCCATGAGAGTTCATAATTTTTTTTCATGTGTCATTATTAAATAAATGTGTTCTCGACCCTAACTACATAATTGACTGGATTGTGATCCAGGTGGAAAGCAAAGGTTATTTATGGGTGGAACTAGTACACTTCATGGACTAGAGTGTAAAATTTCTCAAGAAAAAGGACATAGGGATTGTAAATTTTCATTGGACATGTTACAATCCTGAAGATGCAACATGGGAGAATGAAGAAGTTATGCGAGAGGAATACCCGGAAATGTTTTACGATTTTGAAGAAAACATAATGCAAGACTCTATTTTGGGTAGCTAGAGCTCCATGATCACATTTCAGAGTCCTAACCAACCTATATTGGGGGGCCTAATAAAAGAATGGCACATTCCTTGGGTTAGACCTGATAAACGAATGGTGCATTCCTTGGGCCAACGGGCTAAGAGGAATACATGGTTTTTATTGGAACTGTTGTTGAAGGTGTTAAATTGTAGAATTTTATTTCTTAAAGTATTGTGGTATAAATTCTATATCTATATCTATATCTATATCTATATCTATATCTATATCTATATCTATCTATATATATATATATATATATATATATATATATATATATAGATAGATAGATAGATAGATAGATAGATAGATATAGATATATTGGCATAGTGTGTGCCGAGGATGGAGAACAATTGTAGGGGAGAGGGAATGTAACATCCCCACTATAATCCTCATTTTAATTATGCATATTGTAGATATGAATATGGATATGTCCAAACAATGTAATGTGTGAATCGTATTTCTATTTTAATAAATATAATGTGACACCAACTACTGGGTTGAATATGGACATAGATGGGGGATGATTTATCCACAAGAGGAGGAATGTTTACAAATTTCTAGGAGCTTCCAAGAGAAACGTAAGGAGGAAATTAATTATGTGTATTAATTCAACCTGGATTTCTAAATGTTATTACCATTGTGGATAACTTCTATTTTTTTGTTTAAGTGTATCAAAGCCTGACCATTAAATACCTATCAGGGGTGGGTGTATAAGTGACATCCATAGTTATTGGAAGCATGGAGTTGTAGTACAATCCACATTGGGCAGAGTGAGAATTAAACCATATTAGGAAAATAGAGGAAATTTGTATTGGGGAGAATAGGCAGTTTTTCACATGGAGTTTTGGGCATGAACAACAAGAGAGATAAAGAAAAGAGATAATTGGATATAAACTAAGAAGGATGGGAAAATTATGGAGCATGATGGAGAGTTTTTGGAGCATAATGGAGCTGGAAATTGAAAAGATAGGTTGTCAGGCCTGAAAAGTGAAATCTTCGGCAAGTTGCACTATAACAACAAGTGTTGTTGTTGTTGTTTGCTGGTAGTTTTCTTGACAACAAGTTCCCTTGAGTTATGAGCTAAGACATTCCTGGTTACATATTCCATAGAGATATTGATAAATGAATGGGATGTATGGGGGACTGAGAGTAGTGAAGGGGTACATTCCTTGGGCTGGGCATGTCAAGAGGAAGAGAGTTGGAGGAAATTTAGGTTAGTTGTAGGATAATACCAATGGGTGTTTTATTTAGAGCTCTGAGTGGATTGTGAGAGGCACCCTTCTCTTATGTATTCTTATCCCTAGCTCGGGGGTGAATTGTTTTTGAGATTTGGAACAAGAAGTCTATGGTTGGGTGGAACATTCTCCCTAAAGTAGTTGGTTGCACAAACATTTTAAAAGACAAGTGTTTAATTATTTTCTAAGTTTGTCTTATGATTTTTATGGTTGTGTTTTACCCTGTACATGAGAATGGTATTTATGTGTTATTGTAGATGATTTTATGGTTGCATTATGTTATTTTATAATTCCATAGATGCATTTAGTTATGGTTATCATATGTTAGTTAAAAATGTGTTCAATTCGTAGTTAGTAATCTATAGGAATTAAATAGGAAAATAAATTTCTAGTTTTTTTTTTTTTTTTTCTGCAAGTAATGTTCCTTGATTAAGTTGGGGTACGTTACAAGTAACTGACTCTGAAGGAATTTAATTTTAGATTGGGTCAATGTTTATTAAAGGAGAATATATGAAATATGAGGAAATAACTTGAAATAAATGTGGTTATGTATTTTAAGCTTATAGACCAAGTGAATTTTTCTACCACTTTACGAACTTGGTTGTTTGTACAAACCTCCAACTACAAACAATGCCAAGTAAGAGCTCATCAAATGTATGATTATTCTTTCCTTACTCTTAGCACTAGAAGTTAGTGGAGACCATCAATATTATAAGTCATACTCATGGTCTACTTGAATTAACATAGGTATGTAAAAAGAATAATTGAAAAACTATATTCCATATTTATGAATGATTGAAATTTTGGCTTCATTTTAATGTAAGCACATAATTAATGACAGTGAAGAACATACATTGAAGTACGAGTTGTAGTGTCCCCAAGGCCGAGCCCCGTTACAGATCATGTAATATGCAAAAAAATTGTAATTATGTTCTATAGGCTGGTGAGCCAAGTTTTGAATAAGCTGTAGGCTTATGAGTTTTGTTAGGCCAGGGGAGCCTAAGTGTT
>ML785016.1:753333-763668 GCA_009831015.1 Picea engelmannii
AAAAACATCATGCATACACCTCAAAGAATCATACAAGGCTAGTCGATAGGCCACGGGCCCCTTTCTCTCCAAAATATAGAAAGGTCCCACGAACCTAGGAGATATTTGAGCTCCCTTTCTAAACTTGATCAAACTCTTATGCGGTTTAACCCACAAGAAGACTAGATCGTCGACCTCGTAACTACGGTCGACTCGGTGCGCATCGGCATAACTCTTCTATTGATCCTGCGCTTCTTTAATCCTTTGTCTTATGGTTTGTATTTGCTCTTCCATTTCTTGGATCGCTTCTGGTCCCACCAGGACCCTATCCTCAAGCCAATCCCAACTCAAGGGCGTCCGACATGGTCGCCCGTAAAGAAACTCGAAAGGCGCCATCTTAATGGTGCTCTGGTAACTGTTGTTGTAAGCGAACTCTACTAGAGGCAAGAATTCCTCCCAACGCTTTTGTTGGTCCATCACGTACATGCGCAACATGTCTTCCAAGGTTTGGTTCATTCATTCTGTCTGTCCGTCAGTCTCTGGGTGATACGCAGTACTAAAGTTAAGTTGAGTTCCCAAGGCCTCTTCGAAACTCATCCAAAATCGTCTAGTAAACACCGATCCTCGATCGGATATAATCCTCTTAGGTACGCCATGCAGCCTCACAATCTCACTGACGAAAACTCTCCCTATGTTAGGTGCCTGATATGTTGTACGCACATGAATAAAGTGAGCACTCTTCGTCAAAGTGTCTACTACCACAAAAATCAAGTCATGTCTCCTTGCCGTCAGTGGCAATCCAACAATAAAATCCATCGAAATAACCTCTCGTTTCGATTCTGGGATGGCATGTGGTTGAAGTAATCCTGTTGGGTGTCTATGCTCAGCCTTTACCTGCTGACACTCTAGACATCTGGCCACATAGTTGACTATGTCGGCCTTCATTCCATTCCAAAAGAATAAGGGTTGAAGGTCTGCCCTCATCTTCGTAACTCCCGGGTGAGCCATGTAAACTGCTCTATGAGCCTCGCTCAGGATCAACATCCACAACACGTCGTTTGGCAGTACATAAATCCGACCTTTAAACCTCAATAAACCATCACTATAAAATGAATATCCCTCATATCATAGTGCCATCATTGTGCTTTGTCCGATAAAACCCTCGACCTCTTTGTACCAGTCATCGTCATGCTGTAAAGTGAGAATCTTCTCACGTAGATTCGTCTGAAGAGGAAACACCGAAAAGATACGTGGCCTCCGGCTCAAAGCATCTGCCACTCGGTTCACTGTTCCCTTTATGTAAGTAATCTCGAAGTCGTACTCGCTAATCAATTTCGACCAACGTCGTTGTCGCGCGTTCAGGTCGCTTTGGGTAAAAATGTGTTATAGTCCACAATGATCAGTTTTTAGTTCAAATTTTCGTCCCACAAGGTAGTGTCTCCAAGCCTTCAAGGCATATACGATGGCTAATAACTCCAAATCATGCGTTGTGTAGTTCTCCTCATGCCTTCTTAGTTTCCTTGAAATGTAAGCAACCACTCGTCCGTCTTGCATCAAGACTCCGCCTAAACCTTCCTTGGATGCGTCAATGCATACCAAGAAGTCTGCATCCATGTCAGAGACCTTTAGTATCGGCACTGTGGTCAACAACTCTTTAAGCCTTCGAAATGCTTCCACGCATTTCTCAGTCCAAACAGACTTCTTGTTCTTCTTCTGCAATTCTGTGATCGGATTTGCTATCTTTGAAAATCCCTCGACAAACTGTCGATAGTATCCTACTAAACCCATAAAACTGTGCACTTTTGTGACATTCGTTGGCACAGGCCATTCCATAATAGCCTCAACCTTTGCAGGATCCACGGCGATGCCTTCACCGGAGATGACATGCCCTAAGTAGTGAATCCTTGTTTGATAAAAAGAGCATTTGGACAACTTCCCATACAGTTTGTGCTCTCATAAACATTGTAGTACCAAGCACAAGTGCTCGTCATGCTCCTCCGTCGTTCGAGAGTAGATCAAAGTATCGTCAATGAATACTTGGACGAACTTGTCAAAGTACTTGCGGAACACCCCATTCATCAAACTCATAAATACCCTTGGGGCGTTTGTCAGCCCAAACGGTAAAATAGTAAACTCATAATGTCCAAATCTCGTCTTAAAGGCGGTCTTAGGGATGTCATCCTCCTTTATCCACAACTAGTGGTATCCCGATCGCAAATCGATCTTGGAGAACACCATCGCACCCTTCATTTGATCGAACAAATCATCAATTCTCAATAAGGGATACTAATTCTTGATCATGGCCTTGTTTAGTTGACGGTAGTCAATGCAAAGCCTCCACGATCCATCCTTCTGTTTGGCTCTCGAAGCCATCTCTACGAAGCTAAACTCATCCTGTTCGACTGCCCTTACCTTAATCCTTTTTAGCACTGCACCAGAAATGAAACTCTCCATAGCACCTGGGTCTATCAAAATACTAAGGGTCTGGTCAGCGACAGTACCTGTCATCTTAAGCACAGTCGACCAGTGCTCTGCCTAGAGGTTATTCACCGCTGTATGAATCCGATGGGCCTTGCCCATATCTCCCACTGTAGTGGGTCCGGCTGATCTGGATGCTCTAGTTCTCCACAGGACAGTCGCGCTGGTAGTGTGGCTCCCCACATGTCCAATACCCCTTCTTCAGCCCAGTAGTCCTGGTACCCAAAGTAGAAGATGATGGCCCACCAGCCTGGAACCCAGGTCTATTCTATTGAACAGGCCGAAACTGTTGCTGTTGCTACGGGCGATGCTGCTGCTGATGCTATGGTCCCCGATAAGGTGTCCTCTACTGAGGCGGCGGTCGTCGGGGTGTAGTGAAAGTGGATCCTCTCTGGAAGCCACGATATCCTGGCGTATGTCTCACTGGTGTCTGATGCTGTGGTGTACCAATTGAATCCTGCCTTGTTGGTCTCACTGGCGTCCTGGTCTGACCCCCACTGATAAGCTCCTCCTCTTCTATGAGGGCATTTTGGACAGTGTCGTGCAAGGCTTGAGGCATCAAGATCCTAACCTTTGCACGTAGGCTGCCATTAAGGCCAAACACGAACCTGTTGACCTTGATCTTCTCAGTGTTAAAGTGGAGAGCATACCGGAGCAACTCCATAAAACGTGCCTCGTACTCGAGCATCGTACGACCTCCCTGTCATAATGCGTTGAACTCATTGAGTGGACGCTTAATGAATTCCTCTGAAAGGTACCTCTCTCAGAACCATTCCTCAAATAGTTCCCATGACATGTCTTCAACGGCCATGTCCAGTTGCGGCAGGAGCATCTTCCCCCATAGAAGAGCGCTCCCCTTCAGTTGAAAGACCGCCATGCGGACCTTCATGTTGGAGGTATAATCGTGAAGTGCGAAGCACATCACCATATTCTCCAACCATGCCTCGGCGGTGGCACCATCCGGGGCACCAAAGAACTCAGAAAATTAACCTTCTCGAGTTCACGGTGAATGCTACCAGTAAAGGCCGGTGCACGCGGCGGAACCTCAGTGGGTGTTGGCGCCCTAGCCTCGTCTCTATACAATCGGTTAATCAGTGCCTCAGACATGCACTGAAAAGACCTCATCATCCCGACCACGTCTCCAACTGCTAGATGCTCCTGTCCGAGAACTTGCTCGCCTCCCTGGGGGTTAGACCCCTCAGGCATGGATGCTACTAGAGGCATCGCGCCTCCTCCCCTAGCACCCTGTCGTCTACCTTCGCAGCATCCTCTAACCATGATTACCTGCACGTACACAATCAACTCGATTAGTAACAGTATAATCAATCATAACAACGAAAGCTGTAGCGATCCCAAGTCGCGGGTCGAACCCGCTCTGATACCATATGTAACAGCCTCCTCGTTACGACAGCAACTCTGATAACAGGTGCAATTTTTTTTTTTTTTTAAAAGTGTGTGTGCGCATGTAAAACAAAAACAGAAGACATAAGGCGCACAACAAGTAACTGCAAGCATTAAATGACCATAAGCATAAGGCGCACAACAAGTAACTACAAGAATTAAACGACATACTGTGTTATGTACAGTATGAACACAGATGGAAGAATCCATAGTAGTAGATTTTACTATTTCTGCGCAGGAAGGCAGGGCATTTAATATTAGTTCTTAGTTCTCTGCTCCGGAGAGAGAGAATGTCAGATAGTCTCCTGGCCGACTGCTCAGGCAAAAACTAGTAATCTCTGTCAGGAGGTCGCAGTGGTGGGAACTCTGCCTTAAAAGAGACCAAGACTACTGATACAACCTTAGAGGTGTGTCGCAAGAGTGGAAACCCTGCCTTTAAAGGGCCCGAGACTCTTGATACAGCACTGGATTCTTTACACAGAAAATAATCACACACACAGCCTTATATACAAAGTGACTAGATTTATCAGATCGAAGAGTCTGATATCATACAACTGTGAGTTTGGACAATTCCAATTATAGTACTAACCCTGAAATTAATTAACAATCTCAATACATCCTATATGTTACATATACCATACAATTACAATAACATTATCCACAACAACATCACATTTTATATTGTCATAACCTTTAACATTAACATTAAACGTTTCAGTACATAATCATTACCTTAAAACAAATACATTAACATTAACCTTACCCTAAGCTTTAACATGAAGCATTACCTTACGTTAATCCTTCCATTGCGCGCAAGTCTCATTCATCAGGCAACATGTCATTCAATACTTAAATATTCATGGTCGCTAGATTAAGTAAGTTATAAGCCATCATTAGAAAAATCTAGATAAAAACTAAATATCTAGAGCCACCATCTACTACATGAATCCTCAATGCGTAAAAACCAAAATCAATGTCAATCATTCACTACATACTAACCACTACTCAAGAAGCGATAACTAACACCATTGATATTGCATCCATAATGCCATAAGGTGCCATCTAAATCAACACTAATATACATTTAATAGCCATAAATTTAGAACCAATAATTAATGCAATGATCGGCATTTGCTTGTTAGGAAAGTTAACTTAATGGTAAGTTGCCTTTATTGAATTAAAATGGATTGCCATTTTTTTTTTTTTTTNTATACTAAGGAAATAAAACTATTGTTGACATGAAACATTTACTAAACACTAGATTGTTTTTACTGAGATAAGGTAGATTGCTATTTCAGAAAACATTACTGACAAAAGAGGTTGCTCTCATTAATAAAGTCGATTTCCATTTTTCTAAATACTAAAGAAATAAAACTGTTGCTGCCATGAAACATTTACTAAACGGTAGATTGTTTTTATTGAGATAGGGTAGATTGCTATTTCAAAAAACATTACTGACAAAAGAGGTTTCTCTTATTAATAAATTCGATTTCCTAATAATGCCAAAATTGAATGCATTCAATTGATTCAAAAATCCAATCTCAACCGGTACCAAATCATGAGCAATACCTTCCTACTTCCTGTTTAGAATACAACCCATTAAAATTTTGCGAGGGATAGAGTGTATCTAGATTAATGGTTTAATATATAAATTCCGTCCCTAACTGAAAACACAATAACTTAATATATAAGGTGTCACAAGGATAGTGTGTTGTCCTGAGGTTAACAACTGATTAAAGACATCAAGAGCTATCATGCCCAACAACTGTTGCCAGAACGAATTCTCAGATCTAAATTTACAAAAACGAAATGCCCATACATCTATTGACAGAACGAATTCTCAGATCTAAATTTACAAAACGAAATTGCCCATACAACTATTGCCAGAACGAATTCTCAGATCTCATTTTACAAAAATGAAAATGCCCATACCACTATTGCCAGAACGAATACTCAAATCTAATTTTACAAAAATGAAAATGCCCACAGTTATATACAAAACGCCCATAGTAATAGAAAACACCCATAGTAATATAAAAACACCCACATCAATATAAAACACCCACATAAATTTATAAATGCCCACAGCCATCTAAAAATGCCCACATCAATATAAAAACGCCCACAGAAATTTATAAACGCCCACAATCATATGAAAATGCCCACATCAATATAAAAATGCCCACATAAATTTATAAACGCCCACAATGATATAAAAACGCCCCCAATCATATATACACACAACCATAAAATCTCTTTTGTCCCAACCGACATGCAACAACAGAATAAGAAGAAATATTTTATAACTGTAACACAATTTCAATCGCCGAAGAACAAGGCAAGAAAACCAATCAATCCAACGAGTATCCAAGCAGATTGAAGTTAAGTATTTTTCATCTCATAATGCCAATACAAAAATGTTGATAACAATAAAAGAGGGCCAAGGTCCTAATACTTTCTATCATGCAAAATGAAAAACATATCGTTGCCTTAACTCCCACCTCGAATGATGACCACGCGCTCCGTACCGCTCATGCTCTGTGTCGCTCCCCTCGTCGACCGTTGAGACTACACCGGTACCTCCTAGCCAATCACTAGGGGTACTCTACTTCCCCCTTATCCCCTTGAGCCGCAAAGGGGCCACAAACAATCCAAATGGTCCGTCTAGCTTCCCAGCTCACCTCGCAAAGCCGAGCTACCACTCCTATCCGAGCTACCACTCCTATCCGAGCTAGAAAATCCCAACTCTTCACAAGCAATCAATCAAGTCACAAATCCGGCAGCGTAACGTTACGCTAACAGCCGATCATTTTCTTCCTCATCTTCCCTTTCTTTTATAGAGTTTTTCCATCCTCCAACTTTTCCTAAATCACATTTTAATCAAGTTTTAATAAAAATATTCTAAATATTCTCCTTCACACAAGTGTCGTCCATCCCCCTCTTTCCTCAAATAATTATTTTCTTTAAATTATTAAATTACTCATTTCCCTCACCCACCTAGAGTTGCTCCTAAATTTCCTCCTAGGTGTTCCTAAATCCCCTTACATGTTTTAAATAATTTCCCTAAAAATGAAGTTGTTAAATTAGCTCAAATTAGAAGGTTCTTAATTGCAGATTCCTTACTATGTTGACCTCGCTTTTTACCCTAAGTTCCCAACTTTCCTTAATTATGTTTCCTCCATTACTTAGTTTCCTAATTCTTATTATTCCCTTCTTTCCCCTTTTTATTAGAGCCAAAATGGAAGTTGCACTATTTACTCTTTTCCCTTTATTATTAATTTAAAATCTTTTTATACTTCCACAAGTTAAATAATTTATTTCCTCTTTACAATTTAAAACCACGGATTTTAATTAAATTATTCCTCTTTTCATTTTACCCTCTAAATTTAAGAAGACTAAAACTATTACTTAAGTGGGTTTTAGTTTATATCTTTATTTTTATTTTTGTAGGGTCTTTTTCTTAAGGTTAAACAAAAGTTTACCCTAGAGAAGTTTTAGACTTAGATTTAGATCCTGAACTGGGCGACAATTATTTAGGGAGGTTGTTTAAGAATTTCTTAATGAGAAAGTCGTAGGGCCATCTAGGTTTGTTCCTTCATCAACATTGATGCGACATGCCCTTCAAGATGCACCACATGCTCCAAGGGTGCCACTTGCTAACTTATGTTTCTTTCACGCGACGTGCCCTTCAGGATGCACCACGTGCTCCAAGGGTGCCACTCACCAACTTGACTGATTGGTAGACATCTATAACCCCTGGAGTCAACACTCCACCAGGTGAACTTGTGGGAGACTAAGGGCTCTAAGGAATAAGTCCCCCGCCTTATCGTGAGCGACTGTCACAGTCTGCCCTCACGGCATCGTGGATTCCTCTCGAACTAGGTAATCATTGACCTACAGTTCGAGCCATGATGGGAGTGCTATTAGGCTGTGGCAGGGCTGTTGTCCACACCTCTCCTTCAACCTCTCTGGAAATCGTGTGTGACCCCTTTACTCCATATGTGAGTCTCGTCGGCAAGCTATCATCAGCCTGCATCATCAACAATCATGTCAGAACATGTTAACATCATATCATCAAATCAATGAAATATCATAGTAAATAAATCAACCCAAATAACACACTCCCTGATTCAATCTGGGGTCCAAGGGGTTCCACCAATGCCTCTGCATCCTCAAGTTCCAAAACCCTGCACACTCAATAAAACTGAGTCGATAGCACCTGTCTACGTCAAAGAAGTAAAACATGATGTCATCTATCAAAATGCATCATAATCAAGGATAAATGTTTTAACATCATAAAAGTCCAGATCACTTGCGAGCAAGTGTCCTCAAAGAATAAGTTTCCTCAGTGCGCTAGAGCGGGATGTTACATACACCCCCTCTTGGTCTAAACTTCGTCCCAAAGTTTCTCAGTATAAATGCCAAAATAAAAGTATCACAGTATCATAAGTCTATCTATCAAACAAAAATGGAAATTGCTAGTGCATATCATATGCGTCCTCCCAGGTTGCCTAGTGCGGACTATAACTGTCCCACTGGACCTTGTCTTGATCTATCGTTCGACGTCGTAACTGTTGAACGCGATGATCTAAGATGTGGACCGGCTCAGCCGTGAGCGCTCCCTCGTCCGATACCTACAAGGAACTCATGTCAATCACATGCATAGGATCACTAATATAATGTCTCAAAACAGATACATGAAAAACATTGTGCATACACCTCAAAGAATCAGACAAGGCTAGTTGATAGGCCACGGGCCCCTTTCTCTCCACAATCTCGAAAGGTCCCACGAGCCTGGAAGAGATTTTATCTCCCTTTCCAAACTTGATCGAACTCTTATGCGGTTTAACCCACAAGAAGACTCGATCACTGACCTCGTAACTACGGTCAACTCGGTGCGCATCGGCATAACTCTTCTGTCGATCCTGCGCTTCTTTAATCCTTTGTCTTATGGTTTGCATTTTCTCTTCCATTTCTTGGATCACTTCTGGTCCCACCAGCACCCTATCCTCAAGCCGATCCCAACTCAAGGGAGTCTGACATGGTCTCCTATAAAGAAACTCGAAAGGTGCCATGTTAATGGTGCTCTGGTAACTGTTGTTGTAAGCAAACTCTACTAGAGGCAAGAATTCCTCCCAACGCTTTTGTTGGTCCATCACTTACATGTGCAACATGTATTCCAAGGTTTGGTTCATTCGTTCTGTCTGTCCGTCAGTCTCTGGGTGATACACAGTACTAAAGTTAAGTTGAGTTCCCAAGGCCTCTTGGAAACTCGTCCAAAATCGTCCAGTAAACACCGATCCTCGATCAGATATAATCCTCTTAGGCACGCCATGTAGCCTCAAAATCTCACTGATGAAAACTCTCACTATGTCAGGTGCCTGATATGTCATGCACACAGGAATAAAGTGAGCACGCTTCGTCAGAGTGTCTACTACCACAAAAATTGAGTCATGTCTCCTTGTCGTTAGTGGCAATCCAACAATAAAATCCATCGAAATAACCTCCCATTTCGATTCCGGGATGGCATGTGGTTGAAGTAATCCTGCTGGGTGTCTATGCTCAGCCTTTACTTGTTGACACTCTAGACATCTGGCCACATAGTTGACTATGTCGGCCTTCATTCCCTTCCAAAAGAATAAGGGCTTAAGGTCTTCCCTCATCTTCTTAACTCCCGGGTGAGCCATGTAAACTGCTCTATGAGCCTCGCTCAAGATCAACATCCATAGCTCATCATTTGGCGGTACGTAAATCCAATCTTTAAACCTCAATAAACCATCGCTATCAAATGAATATCCCTCATATCATGGTACCATCATTGTGTTTTGTCCGATAAAACCCTCGACCTCTTTGTACCAGTCATCATCATGCTGTAAAGTGAGAATCTTCTCACGTAGATTCATCTGAAGAGGCAACACCGAAAATACGCGTGGCCTCCGACTCAAAGCATCCTCCACTTGGTTCACTGTTCCCTTTATGTAAGTAATCTCGAAGTCGTACTCGCTAATCAATTCGGACCAATGCAGTTGTCGCACGTTCAGGTCGCTTTGCGTAAAAATGTGTTGTAGTCCACAATAATCAGTTTTTAGTTCAAATTTTTGTCCCGCAAGGTAGTGTCTCTAAGCCTTCAAGGCATATACGATGGCTAATAACTCCAAATCATGTGTCACGTAGTTCTCCTCATGTGTAGTGTCCCCAAGGCCGAGCCCCGTTACAGATCATGTAATATGCAAAAAAATTGTAATTATGTTCTATAGGCTGGTGAGCCAAGTTTTGAATAAGCTGTAGGCTTATGAGTTTTGTTAGGCCAGGGGAGCCTAAGTGTTGAAGGCCGGGAGCCTGTGATATACTTGTATGTATGCAGGTCAATTAATAAAATGTAAATACCGCCAGTGCAGACCGACCACGATGAAAGAGTGAAGGGGGACTGAGCGTCCACAGATTGGGCAAGGGATCAGGAGCTGAAAGGTGGGAAAG
>ML785017.1:44262-62060 GCA_009831015.1 Picea engelmannii
GCACTGCTCGATTGGAGGTTGCCCCCTCGAAGAGGCCTGTGAACATTGCTATCTGAATCAAGTGCTATTTCTATTCAAGTGCTATTTCTGTTGCTATTTCGTATATCATTTCTGTGTATTGTGAAGATTATACTGGATATTTCACTGTTATTCTGTTATTTCTAGCATTTCGTTTCTGTTCTGCATATTTTATATATCTGGTATCTTGCACATTGAGATCATGGATAAAAAATAGTCGTATCCAACTTTTCTCGCACTGGATTGGGACTTTGAAAATTAGATGATAATTAAATTGAAGGAGAGGGAGATGATTTTTGAAGTGGGAGACTTGAAGGTCACTACACCTTTAGATCCTACAGAGGAAAGAAGGTATGTGGAACCAATCAGAAAAGAAATAGACAGCCTATATAATATGACCACACACATGGATGATTATGTCAATCCTACTACCGATGGTATGCTTAGTTGGAGAAGCATTAGCTATTGTGAATTATATTCAGAGGAAGGACTTGAACATTGGCATCACAAGTTTCACGAAGCATCGACAAGAAGATGTTCTCACATTACTCGCTCTTTGCGCTGGATCAAAATAGAGGTATGCGATGCACCAAGGTTTGATGGACTAATGGATGTAAGTTCCTTTTTAAAATAATTTGAGTTGTAGATACTTGAATAACAAAGGTTGTTATCATTGGATGTTGCACTAAGAGAAACCCCAGCGAGGTGGTGGGAAACACACAAGGAGGGAATATGAGATTGCCACCACTGTAAAAGGCTGATGCATATTAGATTTGGAACAAAAAGTGAAGAAATTACACAGAAGTATACATGGTTGAGCAGTACGAAGAATTATATGGCATAATGCATTACGACTTGGAATCAAGTGCCCAAGCAGGAATGGACACACAAGTTTATACATACACTTGATACAATTCCCAGGAACTGGTATCTAGAACTAGAAGTGCGCAGAGGGACAACAATTTGGGAAGAGATCACCCATAATTTCAAGGTAACATTTAGTTTTGAAGCCGAGTCACCTTTAATAGATGCAGCTCTGCAAGTCATCCAAAGTAAGAATTTTATGGAAGAAGAACAGATAGGAATAACACTAGCATGTAGTGCACACAAAGCATCTGCGACATTCCGTGAGTTGCTTGAATGTTACAATATTACTAAAGAATACCAAGACAAAGAAGATCCAAGAAATGTACAAGTACTAGAGACTGACGAGGAGTGCGCAGTAGAAGGTCCAAAACTCGAATCTGATGCACATGTGAAGCCACCAAGATTGCACAAAGCGAATATTGGCATGAAAGAGAAACCTATGTTCATGAATATTGGTCACTATTGGAACAATGAGACTGTTGAAAAGATTGGCGATTTTCTACGTGAGTACCATGATCTATTCTCGACTACTTTTTAAAATATGAAAGGGATTGTTGGGAAACTAGGAGAAATGAAGATCTCATTAAAACCATACGCTAACTTAGTTATACAACGACATTATAGATTGAATTCGAAGCACAATGAAAAAGTGAAAGTAGATATTTATAGAATGTTAGAGGATGGTATTATTAATACTATTGTAGAGTCTGAATGGATAAGCCCGGTGGTTGTTCAAGATAAGAAAACAAGGGTATTAGAATTTGTTTCAACTTAAGGAAACTGAATGATGCTTGTTTACATGATCCCTTTCAGGCCCCCTTTATAGATGAAGTATTGGAGAATGTAGGAGGGTAGAAGGCCTACTCCTTCACTGATGGATTTTTATGATATCATCATATCAAGATTGTGCCAAAAGATAGACACAAGATGACATTTGTGATAGAATGTGGAAGCAACCAGTACATAATGATGCCATTTGGGTTAAAGAATGCACCTGTTGTGTTTTCTAAAGTAGTTGTTGCAACCTTTAATGAATTTATTCATAATTTTCTTGAAGTGTATTTGGATGATTGGATTGTGTTTAGCTTACTAAAAGATCATATAGAAACCTTGCAGATGATGCTTGATAGATTTAGACAATATCAGATCTCATTAAATATGAAGAAGTGCATTTTCTACGCACTTTTTTGGGATTTTGTTGGGTCATGTGGTATGCAAGCAAGGTTTGTTGGTTGATATTGCAAGAATAGTTGTGATTGTCAATTGTCCACCACATGAATCAGTAAGACAATTGAGAACAACGCTGGGTCATACAGGATATTACATGAAGTTTATTAAAGGATATGCACAGATTATAGCTCCGATGGAGAAATTGTTGAAGAAAGAAGGTAAGTTACAGTGGAATGAAGACTGTCATCAAGGTTTGGACACAATGAAGCAGAAGTTAGTAAATACACCCATTCTGGTGTTCTCAGATTGGAAGAAAGAGTTTCATGTTCATGTAGATGCATCATGCATAGCCCTCAGTGCAATGTTATCTCAGCTAGGAGAGGGAGACTTAGACCATCCAATTTCCTTTTCTAGCAGGAAGTTGTCGACTGTTGAGAAGAATTACACGATGACAAAAATGGAAGGATTGGAAATGGTTTATGCCTTATAGAAGTTTAGACACTACTTGTTAGGGTCCCACTTTAATATGTATACAAACCACTATACTTTGAGATACCTAGTCAACAAGCCAGTGTTGGGGGGGGATAAATTGTGGATGGTTATTGTTGTTCGAGGAGTATGACTTTGAATTCATTGTGAAGCGAGGAAAAATGAATGTATGACCATATCATTTGTCACGCATACTGACAGGGGAAGACATAAGGAATCTAGATGACAATTTACCGTATGCACATTTATTTTCAGTTCAAATGGTGGATGACTACTTTGCAGAGATTGTCCAATTTCTAAGTACAAGAGTGGCTCCATAAAAAATGACAGTAGCCCAAAAGAAACTACGAGTGGTGAAAGTAACCAATTATCAATTGATAACATGAAATCTATATAAGTTAGGCATAGATGGGATACTGCGACGTTGTGTAGTGGAACATGAAAGACCAATGATACTAGTAGAGGTGCACAAGGGAATTAAAAGAAGTCATTACACATGAAAGGAAACAGATCAAATGATCTTTCACACAGGTCTATGGTGACACACTCTCTGTAAAGACACTAAGGAATATTGTCATAGTTGTGATGTTTGTCAGAGTTGTGATGTTTTTCATAGAGTAGGAAGGTCGTCGAGAAGAGATGAGATGCATTTGAATCCACAAGTCACACTACATGCATTTGAAAAATGGGCAATATATTTTGTCAGACTGATTAATCCACCAATGAGTCGATCATAAGCCAGGTACATAATCACTGCAATAGACTATTTGACTAGGTGGGCAAAGGCAGAACTAGTTATAGATTGCAGCGCGAAGATATTTGCATGAATCTTATTTGATAACATAGTTACAAGGTTTGGGCGTCCTAAAGTACTTAAAGCTCAGGGGACTCAATTTTTGAACAAGACAATTGTAGCACTAATAGAGAAGTTCCAGATTCATCATCAAAGAAGCACACCCTATCACCCTCAAGCAAATGGAACTCTGGAAGCCTTCAATAAGATACTGGAGAATGCATTGACAAAGATATGTAATGTAGGACATGACGATTGGGATTTAAGGATTCCTGCAATGCTATGGGCTTATAGAAATACATGCAAGAAGTTGACAAGTTAGAGACCATTTAGTTTAGTGTATGATCAAGAAGCAATCATTCCTATGGAGTTTATTGTACCAAGCCTGTGCAGTGCTGCAATGAAAGAACTTACATACACTGATGGAGTAAAAGAAAGATTATCACAATTAATGGCACTAGAGGAAGACCGCTTTATTGCAGGATTCCATCAGCAAGTACAAAAGGCACATGAAAAAGCATGGCATGAGAGACACATCAAGCATGGCATAGTATCCACATGCACCATGGGATTTTATAGTTCCACTACAACAAATCCCTGTGATTAGCTCCCTTTTTTGCTTCCACTGGTTGTTTTAATGTATTTTTCTCCATTTTGTTTGCTAAAGTTGACGCTATTTATCGGGAGGGCGCTATTTATGGTGATATTTCCGTCAAGAAACACAAGTGGGCACTAATATAGGCACCATTAGAACCCTATTTAATGCCCCAGTTAGCGCCTAAGTTAGCTCCCTATTTAGCACCCCAATTAGCGCCTAGTTTAGCTTCCTTTTTAGCTTCTAGTTTGGCTTCCAATTTAACTCCTAATGTGCCTAAATAGTATTTTTTTTGAGTTTTTGGGGGTTAAATGGATAGGGGCTTTGGGGATTAGGTGATTTAGGGATTTGGGGTATATGGATTAAGGGTTAAGATATTAGGGCTACCGTTTAATGGATTAAGGGTTAATGGATTAGGGGTTACAATTTAAGGGATCAAGGGTCAATGGCTAATGGATTTGGGGCTTAGGGGTTAGGTAGTTTAATGGTTAATTGATTAGGGATTATATATGGTCAAGGGATTAATGACATCCATTGAACCTACACATAATCATTGAGATCGTCCACATATCATTGTCATCATCCGTCATTTCCATATGTAGAATGTTTTTCAGAAATGATCTCTTGAAATTCCATGGAACTTCCAATACACCCATCCAAAATATTGTCTTCCACCGACCCCTAACAGTGAGAAATGAATGGGGCCAATGTTGAAATTTCTTTAGTTTGTGCCTGTATGCATCAAAATTTGACACGGTTAGACTAGACACATGCGTTGATGGTATGGGAGGGTTTCAAGACTCAAGGATGTCTGATGTCCCCACATAATCTTTGAGATCGTCCATGTTTGCATCAATGTTCATAATGAATGTCTCATTGTCATCATTCATCATTTCCATTTGTAGAATATTTGTTGGAACTCTCTTGAAATGTCATGGAACTTCCAATTCACCCACCACAAATGTCATGCACCGACCCTGCATAGTGAGCAGTGAGTGGGGCCAACGTTGAAATTTCTTCAATATGTGCCTCTATGCGTCGAAATTTGACATGGTTATACTAGACACATGCCTTGACGGTATGGGAGGGTTTCAAGACTCAAGGATGTATGATGTCCCCACATAATCTTTGAGATCGTGCACATTTGCATCAACGTTCATCATGCACATCTCATTGTCATCATTCACCATTCCCTTCTATAGAATCATTGTCGGAACTATCTTGAAATTTGACATGGAACTTCCAATACGCCCATCACAAATTTCTTCCATCGAACCCGCACAGTGAGCAGTGAATGAGGCCAACATTGAAATGTTTTCAATCTGTGCCCTATGCATTGAAATTTGACATGGTTAGACTAGATATTTGACTTGATGGTATGGGAGGGTATCAAGACTTAAGGATGTTTGATGTCCCTGCATAATATTTGAGATCGTCCATGTTTGCATCAATGTTCAATATAATGGATGTCTCATTGTCATCATTCGTTATTTCCATCTATAGAATTTTTTTCAGAACTCTCTTGAAATGTCATGGCACTTCCAATACACCCATCACCAATGTCATCTTGCATTGACCTCACACAGTGAGTAGTGAATGAGGCCAACGTTGAAATTTCTTCAAACTGTGCATGTATGCGTTGAAATTCGACATGGTTAGACTAGACACATGCCTTGACGGTATGGGAGGGTTTCAAGACTCAAGGATGTCTGATGTCCCCACATAACATTTGAGATCATCCATGTTTGCATCAATGTTCATAATGGATGTCTCATTTTCATCATTCATCAATGCCATCTGTAGAATCTTTGTTGGAACTCTCTTGAAATGTCATGGAACTTCCAATTCACCCACCACAAATTTCATGCACCAACCCCACATAGTGAGAAGTGAATGGGGCCAACATTGAAATTTCTTCAATATGTTCCTGTATGCGTCGAAATTTGACGTGGTTAGAATAGACACATGCCTTGATGGTATGGGAGGGTTTCAAGACTCAAGGATGTATGATGTCCCCACATAATCTTTGATATCATCCACATTTGCAACAACATTCATCATGAACGTCTCATTGTCAATGTTTGTCATTCTCTTCTATAGAATCGTTGTCGGAACTATCTTGAAATTTGATGTGGAACTTCAAATACACCCATCACAAATTTCTTCCACCGACCCCGCACAGTGAGCAGTGAGTGGGGTCAACATTGAAATTTCTTCAAAATGTGCATGTATGTGTCGACATTCGACATGGTTAGACTAGACACATGCGTTGATAGTATGGGAGAGTTTCAAGACTCAAGGATGTCTAATGTCCCCACATTATGTTTGAGATCGTCAATGTTTTCATCAATGTTCATAATGGACATCTCATTGTCATCATTCGTTATTTCCATCTGTAGAATCTTTGTTGGAATTCTCTTTAAATGTCATGGAACTTCCAATTCACCCACCACAAATGTCATGCACCGACCCCACATAGTGAGCAGTGAATGGGGCCAATGTTGAAATTACTTCAATATGTGCCTGTATGCGTCAAAATTTGACATGGTTAGACTAGACACATGCCTTGATGGTATGGGAGGGTTTCAAGACTCAAGGATGTATATTGATGTCCCCACATAATATTTTATATCATCCACATTTGCATCAACGTTCATCATGCACATCTCATTTTTATCATTCGTCATTCCCTTTTATAGAATCGTTGTCGGAACTATCTTGAAATTTGACATGGAACTTCCAATACACCCATCACAAATGTCATGCACTGACCCCACATAGTGAGCAGTGAATGGGGCCAACGTTGAAATTTCTTCAATTTGTTCCTGTATGCGTCGAAATTTGACATGGTTAGATTAGACACATGCCTTGATGGTATGGGAGGGTTTCGAGACTTAAGGATGTTTGATGTCCCCGCATAATATTTGAGATCATCCATGTTTGCATCAACGTTCAATACAATGGATGTCTCATTGTCATCATTTGTCATTTCCATCTATAGAATCTATGTCAGAACTCTCTTGAAATTTCATGGCACTTCAAATACACCCATCACAAATGTCATCTTGCATCGACCTCGCACAGTGAGCAGTGAATGGGGCCAACATTGAAATTTCTTCAAACTGTGCTTGTATGCGTCAAAATTTGACGTGGTTAGACTAGAAACATGCCTTGATGGTATGGGAGGGTTTCAAGACTCAAGGATGTATATTGATGTCCCCACATAATCTTTGATATCATTCACATTTGCATCAATGTTCATCATGCACGTCTCATTGTCATCATTCGTCATTCCCTTCTATAGAATCGTTATCAAAACTATCTTGAAATTTGACATGGAACTTCCAATACACCCATCAAAAATGTCATGCACTGACCCCACATAGTGAGTAGTGAATGGGGCCAACGTTGGAATTTCTTCAATCTATGCCTGTATGCATCGAAATTTGACATGGTTAGATTAGACACATCCTTGACAGTATGGGAGGGTTTCGAGACTTAAGGATGTATATTGATGTTCCCACATAATCTTTGAGATCATACACATTTGCATCAAAATTCATCATGCACATCTCATTGTCATCATTCCTCATTCCCTTCTATAGAATCTTTGTCAGAACTATCTTGGAATTTGACATGGAACTTTCAATACACCCATCACAAATGTCATGCACCAACCCCACATAGTGAGCAGTGAATGGGGCCAATGTTGAAATTTCTTCAATTTGTGCCTGTATGCATCAAAATTTGACATGGTTATATTAGAAACATGCCTTGACGGTATGGGAGGGTTTCAAGACTCAAGTATGTCTGATTTCCCCACATAATCTTCGAGATTGTCCATGTTTGCATCAATGTTCATTGTCATCATTCAACATTCCCTTCTATAGAATCTTTGTCGGAACTCTCTTTAAATGTCTTGTAACTTCCAACATGCCCATCACCAATTCCATCCACCGACCCTGCACAGTGAGTAGTGAATGGGGCCAATGTTGATTTTTCTTCAAAATGTGACTGTATGCATTGTAATTTTACATGTTTACACTAGGCGCATACCTTGATGGTATGGGATATTTTTAAGACTTAGGGACATCATTCTCTTCAACATTTCCATCATCATGGTTTTCATTTCCATCATCATCATCATCATATTCATCATGACCCAATTTATCCATCCATGCCAACAAAGATCAAACATGACATACCCATATTTACAACGAAACCTAATGAAGATGCCAAATTCCATGTATTTGTCTGTTTCTTGTGGCATTCTTCGATATGATTAATAAACCATGATTCTATTAAGTTGAGACAACCCAAAATAATTTTATAGGGTCCAACATGCAATTGGTTTAATTGTTAATGCATTAGGGATTATATCGGGTGAAGGGCTTAATGACATCAATCGACCCTACATGGTTACCAGTGAATTAGGCCAACGTTGAAATTTCTCCAAACTGTGCCTGTATGCGTCGAAATTTGACATGGTAATACTAGGCACATGTCACTTGAAGGTATGAGAGGGTTTCAAGACTCAAGGATGTCTGATGTCCCCACATAATATTCAATATCATCCATGTTTCAAGGGGTTAGGGGTTAGATGGTATAAAGGTCAAGTTCTTAGGTTTAGGCTTAGTGAAATATTTAATTTGTTTTAAAATATAAATTAATGAATAAACTTTGGATCCATTAATTAGCCTAATTTTCTGGATTTACATTGATTTACATATACAATATATTTAATTATATTTTTTAACAATTGCCAATAAATGACCACTAACCATGATAACTCTTGTAACACCCTGTTTCCCCCAGTCTGTAAAAATAACTATACTGGCCAAGAACTGTGGAAAACTCAAAAATGTGAATGTGTGATGTTAATGGACCTTGTGTAAAAGGTCGATGAATGTAAATAATGTTATGAATAAATGTTGTAGGACTGCTGAGAGGGGGGATGTGCTGAAAAAGAGACCATGATGGCTGAAGAAAGGTGGTGGAAGGAACCTAGAATGGTGGCGTTAACTTCCACCAAAACTAATACCGTATTTGGTCTTCACTGGCCCAGAGAACCAAGAGTGGCTTGCTGGCCCCAAATTAAATAACTCACCAGGTTGGTAGGTAAATGGCTCCTTGTGAGTTAATGAGGTATGGGGGGTGAATCGCCCATCCGTAGAGTCCTCAGACCTGACCACAGTGAGGAAGATCGTGCCACACGGAACCTCGCAAGAGAGAAATGCATGGGGGAAGAAGTGTGGAGGGGACAGTCGCGACAAATATCGCAAGAGGGGAGAAATCAGAAGAACTATGGAAAAAATTATATAGAGTGATTGATGAGTAGAGAAGAAGGGGAGTAACCTTCGTTCTCGACTTTGGAAAAACAAATATTCAATCTCACAGCATCACGGTCTCAGCTCGGGGGTGGCTAGTGGTAAATCCATTTGGAATCGCTAAGTCAACAGTTGGGTGGAAACGAGCACCCCTCTCGGCAGTTGCATCAAACCTGGTGTTTTTCTGATAAGTGTTATATCTTATATCTTGAAATTTATATTCTGATATGTATGCTCATGGTTTGTGAAATTATGAATGGTTTCATTATAAGACTGTTTGTATGGTGTTTTGATCAGAAATGGTGGTTACTTGCTTATACTGGAATGACTACATTCGGCTTATGCAGACATAGATAAATATATATATTGAATTAACTCAGATTTTAAGTCTGTTCTCGGGAGAATTGTTCCCTTATTTGTCTTACATGATGCCCTGGATAGATTTCCCCACAAGGGCACCCTTTTAGGATCGCTACCTTACTTTCCGGAAGACCTTTCAATCTGGTCTTCAAACCTGGCGAAAATTGCTCAAGGCCCCTAAGGAGGATTTTATGGTTTAAGTCTTAAAACCCTGCATGAAGGGAGTGGATCTATTAGACAATGACATTTCGACATTTCGGTACTTGGAATACCCAAGGGAAAGTTCCCTTGTACTCGCGAGTCCCGAAACCCTGATCCGCGAAATCCCGAAATGACATCGTGTGGATGAATTAGGACCTTTCGGTGGTTCGACAGCCAGGATTCCCTTCCTCTTGCTAAATGCACGAATGATATCCTTTCGAAGGATCTAAGGTCTGTTACGACCATTAAATTGGATGAAGGAACATAGGCATTAATGCCTCAACCCAGCTCAGAGTGTACACCAGCAGAACGTTCCCTCCTTGGGCGGAAATAAAACTTCTGGATCCATACCAGTGAAGATTGATAACCCAAAGAGAGAACCTTTGAAATGATGGGGTTGTGGAGAATAACATCTACTGAGAGCCTGTCCACACTAACAACAAAATAGTCGGAGAATTTATAACATCCAGGAAGCTACCACCGTCAATGATGTGGCCAGGAGTGTGCCGCAAATTTATGCAGTCTTGGATAATAACCAAGCTGACCACCAAGCTTCAGTGGTGGAAATAGAAGGTATGATTTCCAAACATCTAGTGTCTATTTTGATTTCCCTGGTTCAAATTTGAGTTATATAGCCCCTAAAGATGTTGATAAGTGTAAACTATAGCCACGAAAACATACCAAGCCATGGTTGGTACAGTTAGCCACTGGAACCAAAAGAAGGGTAGTAGAGGTCATACCAACCTGCCAATTAATGTTGGGTAAATTCCCCACCCAAGAAACCCTTAACATATTACCCCTGGGATCGTATGATCTGTTGATTGGTATGGACTGGATAGCTGCCCATAAAGCCAGATTGGATTGTTACCATAAAACCCTAGAATGTGTAAGTAAAGAGGGGAAAAGGATAACCCTTCAAGGGATCTGAAAACCTGTCTCGGTGAGACAAATATCAAATCTAAAAATGAGAAAGTATTGCAGAAAAGGATGTCCCCTATATGCAATACAGGTGTTGAAAACAATTGAAAGTGACAAACCAAGCCTTGAAGACCACCCTACCCTGAGAGAATACAGAGATGTATTTCTAGAAGAGGTATTGGGTCTACCTCCAAGAAGAGACATAGACTTCTTGATAGAACTTGTACTAGGAGTGGTGTCGGTGTCTAGAAAACCCTACCAGATGAGCACACACAAGTTAGTTGAACTCAAATTGCAATTAAGAGAAATGATGGATAAGGGATATATCCGGCCCAGCGTGTCTCCATGGGGAGCACCAGTCCTGTTTGTGAAAAAGAAGGACGGTACCCTTAGACTGTGTGTAGATTATAGACAATTTGATAAGGTAACCATAAAGAAAAAGTACCCCTTTCCCAGGATCGATGACATGTTCGACCAATTGGGGGGTGCGTCTATTTTCGCGAAGATTGACTTGAGGTCGGGATACCATCAAGTCCAAATCAAGGGTGAAGACATCCATAAAACTACCTTCTAGACACGGTATGGTCACTATGAGTTCGTGGTAGTGCCATTTTGGTTAACCAATGCCCCTGCCACTTTCATGTGCTTGATGAAAAATGTACTCAACAAATTCCTAGACAAAATTGTGTTGGTTTTTATTGACGATATATTAATTTACTCCAAGAATAGAGAAGAGCATGAAGAGCATCTTAGGCTTGTGCTGCAAGTGCTAAGAGAAAATCAGCTCTATGCCAAATTCAACAAATGTGACTTCTTCCAGAAGCAAATACATTACTTGGGCCATGTTCTATTCGAAGAAGGAGTAGTAGTAGACCCTGACAAAATCAGGTCTATCATGGAGTGGCCTACCCTGAAGGATGTTTCAGATATCAGATCCTTTATGGTATTAACAGGTTACTATAGGAGATTTATAAAAGGATTCTCCTAGATTGGTTGTCCAATCACTGCCCTCCAGAAGAAGGGGACAAAATTCACGTGGACACAAAAATGTGAAGAAAGATTTCAAACCCTGAAACATCTACTGACCCATGCACCCATGTTGAAGATCGCCGATCCCAAAGATGACTTCCTCATGTGCACAAATGCCTGTAAGGAAGGGCTTGGAGGAGTCCTTATGCAAGGAGGAAGTGTGGTCTACTATGAATCCTGAAAATTGAATGAGTACGAAGTCAACTATGTGACCCATGATCTAGAGCTGGCTGCCATAGTGCACACCTTGAAAATGTGGAGGCATTACCTCCTGGGAAGAAAAAATGTACTTATGACAGACCACTGTGGATTGCGATATCGGCTTGACCAACCAAATCTCAATGCCAGACAAGCTAGGTGGATGGCCCTCCTCAACGAATTTGATTTTGAAATCAAACACATTAAAGGAAAAGAGAATAGGGTGGCCGATGCCCTTAGTCGAAGTATGAAAATGATTCACCTAGCAGTGGTGAACACCTGTAAGACAGATGTCAAAGAAAGAGTCAGGAATGCACAAGGAACAGATCCATTCTTCCAGACCGTGACCTTGTACCTGCAACAAGAGCCCACTGGGATAAAGTATGAAGGCTACCAGATGACAGAAGAAGGTATGTTCACTTACTGAAGCAGACTGTATATTCTAGATTGTGATGACTTGAAGAGGTTCATTATGGATGAACTACATAAAAGACCCTATACTGGTCATCCAGGATATCAGAAAATGATCACGGCCACTAGGAAACAATTCTACTGGCCTGGGTTGAAGAAATACATAGCCGAGTACTTAGCCAAATGCATAGAGTGCCAACAGGTTAAAGCAGAACACCAACACCCAGCATGATTATTGCAACCTTTACCAATCCCAGAATGGAAATGGGAAACAATCTCCATGGATTTCATCACTGGGTTACCAACCTCGACCAAATAGAATGACGCCATTATGGTAGTGGTGGATAAATTGAGCAAGTCTGCTCATTTCATCCTCTTCAGATCGACTTGCAAGGCAATATATATTGCCTAGGTATTCATGAAGGATTTATTCAGACTGCATGGTATGCTGAAAGAGATTGTGTCTGACAGAGACATGAAATTTACTTCCAACTTTTGGAAGTCACTGATGGCTGGTTTAGAGACCAAGTTGCTGTTTAGCACCGCCTATCACCCTCAAACCGATGGATAGACAGAAAGAGTGAACCAAATACTAGAAGACATGTTAAGGATGCATGTAATGCATCAACCCAAGAAGTGGGAAGACTACCTGCCACTAGTGGAATTCGCTTACAACAATGAATACCAAGAATCCTTAAAGATGAGTCCCTTCGAAGTCCTCTATGGTAGGTCGTGCAACACTCCTGTCAGTTGGAGCAATCCCATAAACATAATTTCTTTTGGACCCGACATGTTGAAAGAAATGGAACAACAAGTGACTCAAATAAAACAAAACCTGAAGGTCGCTCAGAACTGACAGAAAAGTTATGCCGACCAAAAGAGAACTCCAAAAGAGTTCAAGATGGGAGACCATGTATATCTCAGAGTTAGGCCCAGGAAGAGTTCCCTGAAAATGGGAGCTTGTGCCAAGTTGGCACCTCGGTATTGTGGACCCTTTGAGGTTCTAGATAGAGTGGGACCTATAGCCTATAGGCTAGCACTTCCTCCCACCGTAAAAGGACATAATGTTTTCCATGTTTCATTATTGAAGAAATATGTACATGATGCTAACCATATAATTGACTGGTATGTGATCCACATGGAACCGGAGGAAGAATTTCTACCAGAACCTCAATGCATACTGGATAGAAAGGAAACCTCGCTTCGGGACCAAACCATTGCACAAGTCAAGGTGCAATGGATACATTTTGGCCCAGATGAGGCTACATGGGAAATGGAGGATGCCATGAAACAGACATATCCGATTTTTTTTACATCTGTACATGCATGTCATTTTGATAGATAGAACATCGAGGATGATGTTCCTTTAAGGGGGAGGGAATTGTAACATCTTGTTTCCCCCAGTCTATAAAAATAAATCTACTAGCCAAGAACTGTGGCAAACTCAAAAATGTGAATGGACCTTGTGTAAAAGGTCGATGAATGTAAATAATGTTATGAATAAATGTTGCAGGACTGCTGAGAAGGGGGATGTGCTGAAAAAGAGACCATGATGGCTGAAGAAAGGTGGTGGAAGGCACCTGGAATGGTGGTGTTAACTTCCACCGAAACCAATACCATATTTTTTCTTCACTGGCCCGGAGAACCAAGAGCGGCTCGCTGGCCCTGAATTAAATAACTCGCCAGGTTGGTAGGTGAATGGCTCCTCATAAGTTAATGAGGGATGGGGGGTGAACCGCCCATCTGTAAAGTCCTTAGACCTAACCACTGCGAGGAATATCGTGCCACAAAGAACCTCGCAAGAGAGAAATGCATGGGGGAAGAAGTGTGGAGGGGAAAGTCGCGACAAAGATCGCAAGAGGGGAGAAATTAGAAGAACTCTAGAAAAAATTATACAGAGTGATTGATGAGTAGAGAAGAAGGGGAGTAACCTTCGTTCTGGACTTCGGACGAACAAAGAATCAATCTCACAGCATTAGGGTCTCATCTCAGGGGTGGCTAGTGGTAAATCCATTTGGAATTGCTAAGCCTACGGTTGGGTGGAAATGAGCACCCCTCTCGGCAGTTGCATCAAACCTGGTGTTTTTCTGATAAGTGTTATATCTTGTATCTTGAAATTTATATTCTGATATGTATGCTCATGGTTTGTGAAATTATGAATGGTTTCAGTATAAGACTGTCTGTATGGTGTTTTGATCAGAAATGGTGGTTACTTGCTTATACTGGAATGACTACATTCGGCTTATGTAGACATAGATAAATATATATATTGAATTAACTCAGATTTTAAGTCTGTTCTCAGGAGAATTGTTCCCTTATTTGTCTTACATGATGCCCTGGATAGATTTCCCCACAGTGGCACCCTTTCGGGATCGCTACCTTACTTTCCAGAATACCTTTCAGTCTGGTCTTCAAACCTGGCGAAAATTGCCCAAGGTCCCAAAGGAGGATTTTATGGTTTAAGTCTTAAAACCCTTCACGAAGGGAGTGGTTCTCTTAGACAATGATATTTTGGCATTTCGGTACCTGGAATACCCAAGGGCAAGTTACCTTGCACTCGCAAGTCCTGAAACCCTGACTTGCGAAATCCCGAAATGTTAGCGTGGGGGGGGGGTAAGTTAAGAGTTTTCGGAGTTTCGACACCCGGGGTATCTAGGTGCGAGTCCTCTTGTGCTCGCGGGTCCTGAAACCCTGACCCACGAAATCTCGAAATGACAGCGTGTGGATGAATTCGGACCTTTTGGTTCGGCACCTAGGATACCCTTCCTCTTGCTAAATGCACGAATGATATCCTTTCAAAGGATCTAAGGTCTGTTACGACCATTAAATTGGATGAAGGAACGCAAGCGTTAATGCCTCGACCCCTTTTTAACCTTCGCAAGTAACAAAGAAATCAGGACCGTCGATCCCAAGACCTATGGGAGTGCATGAACCGTCTAGCTGTAGAGAGTACACGTGGCGGCCGGTAAGAGTTTCGGCGTTTCGGCACCCGGGAGACCAGAGGGTAAGAACCCTTGTCCTCATGACTCATGAAATCCCGACATACGAAACCCCAAAATGACGGGGCGTGGACAAGTTACGATGATTCAGTATTTCAGCACCCGGGGTGCCTAAGTGCGAGTTCTTCTGTACTCGCGAGACCCGAAACCCCGATTCACGAAAACCTGAAGTGACGGCATGTGGATGAGTTAGGACATTTCGGTGTTTCGGCACCCAGAATGTCCAAGGGCGAGTTCCCTTGTACTCGCAAGTCTCGAAATCCCGACTTGCGAAGTCCCGATATGGCATAGTGTGACTTGGATCGACGTTTCAGCGTTTCGGTACCCGAAAGACACAAGGGTAAGTTTCCCCGGTATGTGCCAGCCCCGAAATCCTGAAATAGACTAAGTAAGATATATAGATATATCTTATATATATAGGATATGCGGATTTCAGAGTTTTGGCTCCCGAGAAACCCAGGTGTGAGACCTCCTGTCGTCGCACATCTCGAAATCCCAATGGAGGAAACCTCGAAATAGTGAAGCATGTCTAGAGTTGGTGTTTCAGAGTTTCGACTCCTGGGAAACCCAGGTGCGAGACCTCCTGTCGTTGCACATCCCAAAATCCCGATGGAAGAAACCCCGAAATAGTGGAGTATGTTAGAGTTTGGTGTTTCGGAGTTTGTCTCCCGGGAAACCCAGGTGCGAGACCTTCTGTCGTCGCATATCCTGAAATCTTGATGGCAGAAATCCCGAAGGGTAAAGTACCAAACTTATTTCTGAGTTGCTATTAATATCGTTAAGCAGTTAGATCCATTTCGGGTTTTGGCCTTTCGAAAAACAATAGAGAAAGGGAAATACATGCATCGCGATTTCCCGAATCGCGAAAGCCGATGAGAACCTCTCCGATAAGGCCTGTGGTCATAGCCACGGCCATATGAGGGACGTTAATTAGGGAAAGAAATGTCTACACTAGGCCCCTTATAATTTCAGGGAGTATTGTCCCTCGAAAATAAGGAAAGAAAGCCGAAAATTTTCTAGCCCCGTGGTGGGTGTGTTACAACTCTTATATAAGCAATCCTAATTTTTTTCCCCAACAATTCATAGAAAATATTGAACACTTTAAGAATATTGCAAAAGGTAATTTGTATCATCGAAAATAATACTGAATCACTTCATGGAAGTTTGGGCCATAAGAATCAACATTTTAAAAACTGGATTACAAATAATTCTGAAAATTTAGAAGTCTTGGTCATTAACATTATTGTCTGCAACAATGTCATCTAGTTTATCATTGTCAATGTTCATATGTTCTTTCAAGTATTTAATATTATCACCATCCTCCTCTTGATCTACATCATCTTCATCATCATTGAAATTTGAGTTTAGACCATCTATATTGTTACCAGATGTATAATTTGGATCATCATTTTCTATACCATCCATATTGTTGTCCATTTTCTATACCATCTGGATTGTTGTCTTCTTGTGCCTGAGCATAACCATTGTCAACATCATCATGGATGTTAATTTCTTCGATGTTCTCTAATCCTTCTCTCTCATTTTGTTGGACATCATTGTTTTTCTCAATAAACTATGAATCAAAAGATTAATGATCACTATTGATTCTTATTTGAGTTAAAGAAATACATGCTCACAATGAATTTGTAGAACATATTGCTCCTTATCCTCTGGTAGGAACCTCGAGGAATCTATAGAAAATGATCCACTATGGGTATCATGTCTTCGTGTCCTCTCAAATGCTTCATACCATCTACACTTAAAAACAAAACATTTAAAAGAGTGGTAATCCAACTCAATAATTTCTTGGATTTTTCCAACATATTGTAGATTCCCTTCAATAATATTCTTATCTTTTGAGCTTGCTCGACTGGATTGCTTGAAATCAACCATGATGCCACAATCAAAGGATTGCCTCTTTACATCTACACTTTCTACACAATAATTTCATCCATATGCCCACATTGCAGGATATTTCCTCACCTGTGAAAGACCATTTATTTCAATGAAAACAAATATAATGATGAATATTAAAAGAGTTAATAGTGTCAAAACTATAAGGAAACAACATTTTGTAAAATTACAACTGTACCTTTCTTTCACATCCTCTACACATGTTTATTTCATCTTCTGTTATGTTTGAATCTATACATGCATCTTCTATTTTATTTTGAATTTGTTCAGTAACCCATTCTAGAGTGCAATATTTTCTCCATTCCCCAAGCATATAACTTGGAAGTGGAGTGTTCCTTGGGTTGGATCTCTTAAACTGTCTCCTTGCTTATAACACTTCTTCTCTCTTTTTATCATACAAATCAATCCATTTGTTCATAAATCCCATGTGGTACATAATGAACTTTTTGAGTATTGCACTTTCGTCTACACCTATTACATGTCAACATGTTTATTTCAAAATCCAAATG
>ML785017.1:66075-77631 GCA_009831015.1 Picea engelmannii
TATATATATATATATATATATATATATATATATATATATATATGAGAAATTCTGTGGGGTCTTTCTATTTTTTTTCTCGTATATGGCCATAGGCTTCTACGCCCGAGCGCTAGGGCTGCAGGCCCTTTTCCCCTCCCTGCCCTTTCTTGCCCCCTTTCTCCCTCCCCCTTTTGCTCGACCTTCTTCCCGGTGCGTTCCCGTCCCCCCGCTTTTTCCGTATCCCATTTCAGGCCGCAAGCTTTCCTTTCCCCCAACCTGAAACTCTCCCTCTATACTTTTGTTCCCCTTTTCTGTTCTGTGATGAATTTTCTCTCTCTGAGGCTTGGTCACCATGGAAAACTATAATGACCTAGTCGAATACTCCCCAGACCCGACTGAACACCTGCCCTAGACCTCACCATCTGGTAGTCCACTCTTGTTTCTCGCTGGATCGGACCCCCCGACCCTACTCCACCACCTCCCTCCCTGAACTAATCCTCCACCAACCCTCTGGGACTCTTCATCTCCTCCTCCAACTCCCGTCCCAACTCTCCCTCTACACTCATAGGTCTTCTCTGCCCTTTCTCCCTTGTTTCCTTTCTCTTCGGCCCAACACATCCTGAACCCTCCGTTTCCCCCCTCGCTTTCTAATTATCTACTCGACCCTCCTTGGAAAAACCCTTCCTTAGCACTAGACTACTGGGTGCCTCCCCCTCTATCAAACACAAACCCCTTACAACCACCCCCCGCCCCAGACCCCTCCCTATAAGGCTTTCTCCACTAGGAACCAAGTTTTCCCCCTTCCTGGTTTTACCCCAACCTTGAATAGGCCTTCCCCCCTCCCATTAGCGCACACAAGGAGATTGGGATTATAGCCTCCAGTTTGGACCCTTCCAATCTAAATGGTTGGGATGACATTTTGGGTGACTCCTAGTGTTATAACCCTAAATTGCACCACATATGATTACCTGGCATCAGGCCAACTCATATCCTTTCTTTGCCAAAAACATTGCTGAACAACTCTTTGAAAATCTTCTTGTGTAAAGGCCTACGCGCCTTAACCCATTACTGCATGCGTGTACACGCTTACTGGCTCAAAACAGCATGTGTGTACCTACTAAAGCATGAAAAAAGGAAAGTTGAGGATGGAACAAAAATCTATGGGTGAGTTAACTGAAACTCCCGGCCATGCATGGCTGAGGGTTTGTTCAAATACCTAGCTCCTTCTAGCCTATAAAAGAAGGAGTAGGGGTACCATTTGGAATGAGGAAAAATATAGCAAAGAAACTCTGCCCATTTACGTATTCCATTGTCCCAACCCTTTAGCCTTTCCTAATGCCAAAGGAGATTTAAAGCAAAGCAGTTGAAGGACAGAAGAAGAGGAGCCCAAGATCAGGTTTAAGGAGCAATGGCCAGTCTCAACTTTTTGTAAGTTGACTCATTTTAAGTAATAAAGAGAATGCTTTTCCCGTCCCAAGTCATGAACTGTTTATGATATCGATTAGTTTATGTTTGATTTCTAACCCATTAGTATATTAGTAGCATGCATGCATAGTTGTTGCTTGTCTTGAATGCAGGTCATCTTTGGAAGGAGCATAGCGAACAAGTGATCAAGCACAACGGAGGATCGACCTCAAACGCCGGTAACGAGGTAGGTTGATCTTTCCATGCATTGACTAAGAAAAGGGGATTTAAATCTAGGGATGGAGGTAGAAAGTGATTTCTATTCGGTCATATCTGCATGCAAAGTTTGAACTCTATTTTCTAGTCCGTAGGGTGTTTTTCCCCAACAACATAATTGGTGACTCCACTGGGGATATAACTCTTTAGGGTTCCTAGAATTTTATTTAGTTTTTGGGTAGTTTAAAGACTAGTTTTTCTTACCTGTCTTTTCTTTTCATTTCTGTAAAGTTTGAGCTAACAAGGAGTCTATTTTTCCATACCAGCTTTCCCTGAATTTTGCTTGACTATGTGTTTTGGAACCCACAGAGGTACACACAGCTTGCACAAGGCTTGAACGTGTGTACCCGTGCCCTATCCTCTTACATCTTGCTTGTGAACGCTAGCTGTAGAGATAGCAGTAGCGTGTAGGAGTTCAGAGAACCTCAGAGGCAGTCCTCCTCTTCCCTGTCAGAATCACATATTCTCAGGGGATTTTTTAGAATTCTGTCTGAGTCTTGTTTGCTAACAGTCCTATCTCAGATTATTTTTTCCCTGCATTATTTGATTTTCTGTTAGAAAGAGTATCCAAGCCTTCAAGGGATCCTGGTTATCAATACCAGAGGTCTCTTTCTGGTTTGGTCTGTCTATTTTCATTTTTTCTTAGTGGTTAGATATACACGCGGCCTGTACAAGGTCAGCCCACATGTACACGCCCTCTGTTGCTATTCAGCGCGCGTTCACACGCGTGCTGGTTGAGTGACAGTCGCGTGCTTGTGCAGGCTACTTTTTTTTAAAGGTGAGGCAATCATCTTCTCCTTTGATTAGAAGTATTCCTCTCAGGTATTTGAATCTCTGTTTGAACAGTCAGTAGATTAGGATTATTTCTACCCTTAGATTGCTTTTTCTCATTTAAAACGTTGTCAGAAAAATATAATATATATATATATATATATATATATATATATATATATATATATATATATATATATATATATTTTATGGTTTTTAGACAAGTGTGAGAGTCATTGTTTTTACAATTGTTATTGTGTGATTTTTTAATCTGATTCTTTGCGATCTGCACTTTAATCCATAATTGTTTTTTCTTGTTTTTTTGCTTGTCGGTATTTTCCCTTTCTTGCTTTAACTAGCAATTAAATAAAAAATAAAAAAATCCCTTTTCCTTTTCTTCCTTGGTTGAAGAGTGTGTTTCTGCATCATTAGCTAGGGAAAATTCTGTTATTTCATAAGTTTTTTCAGTTCACTTATATCATAAGTAGCTCGTAGTCGAGTGAAATTCCTTTGAGTTTGCTATCCAAAATCTTAGAAAAGTTAAAAAATCTTTTTTTTGAAAAGTTGTTGAAATTTTGCATTAAGTAAAAGTTTTGCTTCCAGCTTTTTAATTCATTTTTTGCTTTCGTCGGTTACACATCATCAGTTTCACCCTCATACCCCTTGACGTAAGACAAAGCCAAAAAAGTAACTCTAAATTTAAAATCTACTAGACTTTTGTGTTTGTAGGGTTCACAAACTAGTTCAAGACTAGGGCCTTGGATTAGGTTGGAGAGGAAACTCTTCAAGGCCATTTAAACTCAAACATTGGAGTATGATATTGGGAGTGTCTAAGTCCAGTTTCGTGGAAGTTATCCAGGACCCCCCTCTAATACAGGGGATAAACATGAGGTCGCATGCGGAAAGGTAGCGGAGATAACCCCTCCAAAACTGGACCAATCGTAGTGGAGAACACATATAGAGGGCTTGTTTTGGGATTCCATCGTTTGCATTTGTGACGGGGCTTCGTGGGTCTCGAATCCATTCGAGGTCCTCAGTTGTCTTTTGGACCATTTTCTCTCGATACCCTTGACAGGTTTCGGGCTTGATACCCTACTCATTGTGGTCTACCTGACTTTTGACTGTACCCGCCTGGTGACTGTTCGCATGCTGGCAAGCTAGTTGCCAATCTTTGATAGGGACATACAAAGGTGACTACAGGGGTATACCATAGTACCTAGGATAGACATCAGGCCATTCTTTGTAGAGTATACCCGGAGGGTGCTTACGTGTTCGAGTTGCACTTGCACCGGTAAGTTGCTCTAGTGTTGGCTGTTGTAATTGTTCTTCCAATTAATTTAGTGTTTGCTTGTCTTATCTTCTAGGGACTTTTTTCTTAGTGTGTGTTACTTTTGAGCATTTAGACTACCTTAGAGTGTCTTGGATCTTCTCACATAGTGGAGGATCCCGAGCTTCGCCGGTCACGAAGGCTTCTTGGCCTGCCGCTGGTTACACTGGAGCCACCCCCGCCACCTTTAAGGTGGAATCTAGACCAACAAGGGTCTTTTGAAGTGACCGGGTCACAACCTATTGTGCCCGAACAACACCCGTAGGAATTGACCATTTTGAACCTTGAAGCAACCGCTCTTGGCTTGGTTGAAACCCCAACCACTGATTTCTTGGCACCTTTTATTATACCAATTTTTCATGAGCGCTAGACAGTGTCACACATAGCAATGGAAACAAATGATGTTACTTCTTCTGGGAATTATTTGATTCCCACCACAATTGTCACCATAGGAGAGCTTACACCTCCTAACCCATCATCGTCATTCCGAGCCACCATGGTCTCGGCCGTAACTACTTCGCACAGTGGTCCGAATCCATCTTTGGCGGCAGCCACAACCCCTTTTACACCTAGTGCGATAGGCCCTCGGTTCTCATACGGGATTCCTAGTTCGGGTACAAGTCCTACACTTTCCTACTCCACTGTACAGACTTTGATTCTGGGGGCAGGGAGCTCTATTTCTCCTCTGCAAGGTGACTTGGGGGGCACTCCTATCCCTTTTAACACTTTTCCTTACGGAGGAGGTCATATCCCTCCTTTGTCCCCTTCACTCGGTGGCTCACATCAACAATCCGCTGGGCAACCTACACCCAATAGTTTATTTGGAGTGGGGAATCAAGGACCACCTGCACATAGTATGTCGGTAGGTTTGACACCATTTTCTTGGAACAAAAAGTTTGGTAACAACACATTCTCGTTAGCCGCTTTCTCGACTGGGGGCAACCCCATTTTTGGACAATCTACTCCTGTTCAGTGTACTATTCCTGCACAGGGGGAAAACATAACAGGACCTTGGAATTCAGGGCAAGGATCCGTTCCCTCCTCTGGAATGCCGATCTGGGGAAATTCTTTCCACAATCAATGGAACCCCGGACAAATTACTATGCCTATCCCCATAGGACCGACATGGGGTAATCCTTCCCAAAGTCCTTCGAATATAATGCATGCCCAGCCATCTATGTTTTATTTGGGAAATCAACCGATGATGTCTCCACATATGAAAAATCCTTACACTGGCCAGGGTCATGGTTTCTACTAGAACCCAAGCCAGTAGCCAAACTTTTCCTGGCAGCCTGGTGCTAGTCAAACTCCAGGACCCTTTTTCCTTGGTTATCAGCAGCAACCCAAACTACCTTTCGTGTCAACTTTACACTTGCCAGATTTGAAAAGGCTATTGAATGACCCCATTTGTCACGATCCGCGTTGGCCTCTTATGCTGATGAAGTTGCCTTCGGACATTCCAAAGTTCGAAGCCAAGCCTAATGAAGATCCAGGAGATCATGTGACTACCTTCCATCTATGGTGTTCATCTAACTCATTGAAGGATGACTCCGTACAGTTGCGATTGTTTCAACGTACTCTCATTGGGAGTGCCGCGAAATGGTACATTGAGCTCGATCGCTCAAGATACTCTTCCTTTGGTGAATTGGCGATGTCCTTCCTTAACCATTTCCAGTTACCTGTGAGATACGACTCCGGCATAGAGCTGCTTGCTAATTTCGAACAAACAACAACGAACCATATCTCTGATCACATCTGAGAATGGAGACGCCAGAAGAGTTTAATCAAAGTACCAGTCCCACCAGCATTCCTGCTTGAGTGGTTCCTTAAGTCTTTGGTCCCACAATTATCCAAAGATGTCGCGACATCTAGAGTTTTATCTGAAGAAGACGCCATCATGAGGGCTCAACAGTTTGAGCTCATCTATTCTCAGTCCGGTTTATTATACAACATCTTGCCATATGCGCCATGATCAATACTGGATAAAACTAGACAGAGAGCTCAACCATATGCCGATGGTATCGTCGGTTCAACAAAAACTAAGCCCACTGAGCAATTGACAAAGCAGTTCCAACAGTTATCCATATAGCACACAGCGGCCAGCGAAACTACTGCTTTGGCTGCCCCCCCTACCCAAATGTCGAAAGTACACATAGTGTAGTCGACTAACCCAAAGGCCACCCAACAACCTGAAGGGAAGAAAAAACAACGAAAAAAGGGTAAGGGGGATAAAAAACCCAACAATAATGCTGGCGAGGACAACACTGAAAAATGGAAGGCGAGGTATCCATGCAACTTGTGCGTAGAAGACTACCCGACCCATCTATATCCTCGACTTGCAGAGGCCCAAAATTTTGTCACACAACAACAACAAGTAGTGTTGACTAATCCCTTTCAACATGGGCAAAATCTAATTCAAGCCTCTGTAAGCACAAAAGGGGGCAGCCAAGAAAACTGCCCACCTCCGAACAATCCCTCATCTGTGAATGTATATATGGTTAGGGGTGATGCTTTCATATCAACTGAGTGCATGATTATAGTAAACCAAGCACTTATGAGAAGGGCAAAGAAGCTGACCTCCCATCTCTTCCTCTACAGATTGAGAAGACGTTGAGAGAAACAATGACACACATTCCAAAAGGTGCATTTAAAAAGGCTTCTCATAACCCAAACGCAAGGGCCGCCCATAAATACTCTGTGGTGGAAGATTTATCACAAACCCCTTGTGCGATGTCTGCTTTGGAGGTCCCCCAAAGTTTCCCTGCTCAGAGGAAAGCTTTGTTACATGGAATATCTTCCGCACGGTGGTCGACGAGGGTGCCTCGACATGTGTTATGTCATTGGCATGTTGGAAGGCCATTGGCCAGCCTATTTTGTCTCCATCACCTACTCTCCTCACTGCTTTCGATGGTTGTTCTTTCTGACCACATGGCATCGTTCCTTATTTTCTCGTGCAATTAAGAGGGAAGACTGTGTGTGTCGAAGTAGAGGTATTTGATGTTCCCCTCGACTATAACCTCTTGTTAGGATGGAGTTGGACTTATGCTATGCAAGCTATGGTTGCTACAGTTTTTCGGGTCTTGTTGTTTCCACATGAGGGCTGGATAGTGACCATTGATCAATTGTCTTTCTCCAGACCTGACCCAGCTTTGGGGGCATCCACAGTCCCGCTGATTGATAATCCTAGACCGGGTATCGTCAACGTAGGAGATGGTTTGTGCCCATTTTTGATGGGTACCTTTGATTATCCACCTCCTCAAGGCGATATCAAATTTATATCTAATCACCATCAGGTTGAGATTTTTCAAGTTTCGTCATTTCGCACGACTTACTTTGAGGATCCATGGATTCTTCCTTCCCCATTAGCCATGATGGATGAGACAGGGCACCCCAGTATGCCCATGCCCTTGTTTGCCGCTAAAGTAGCGTACTCTCTAGTCCAGCAAGCTTCAGCTAACCCTGATCCGACTCTCGCACAAGAGTTAGATCCTTTCCTAGCGCCTATTTGGGCTTAGGGTTCTCTCACTGACATTGATTCGTTAGACTTAGTCTTGCCTTCTGATGAAGCAGTAATTGAAGCAATGACTAGTCTGGACAAGAATTGGGAAGATCTTCATCACAGATCATATTTTCTCCCAGAGTTAAGCCAAATCGAAGCAGGAGAATTCACTGTGACCACGATGGAAGGTCAGCCGTGTCTTATTAATCTCTTAGCTACACATGAAATTTCTGCTGAGGGCAATATGGCGACTATTGCTGAAAATATACCAATCAACATCTCTTGAAACCCTGGCGTCGTGGAAAACATCTTCGTCGGAGCAGATTGCTCCCCTGAAGAGATTCAAATCTACATGGATCTTTTCAAAGAATTCCGTGTTTGCCTGGTCTTATGAGGAAATGCCAGGTATCGATCCAAAAATAGTTGAACATGAAATCACAACGTATCCTGATGCCAAGCTTGTTCGACAGAAACTTTGTCCAGTTAATCCTAAGAATGCAATAGCCATCAAGGTTGAGGTTGAGAAATTGCTAAAGGCAGGTTTTATCGATCCTATCCATTTGACTCAATGGGTGTCAAATCTTGTGCCGGTCAATAAAAAACAAGGCACAATTCGTGTATGTACCGATTTCCATGATTTGAGCAAGGCATGTCCCAAAAGTAACGGGTCTTCTTTTAATCCCTTTTCAGACCCTTTAAACATGAAAAGATTGCCGAGCGATCTTGTGGCCTTTCACGCTCATTAAATTGAAATTTGAAGTCACGTTTGTCCGGTGGTAGTTTACCCCTTTTTCGGTCTGGACAGTCAACTGTACGAACAAAGGTATACTCTATGGAACTTCCGTTCTTTAGAAGAGTACTCTCAGGTATAATTTTATCCCTTTTTCGGGCCTGAGGGACTAAAATTACGAAAAAGAAACCCCCACGGATTCCATAGTTAAGCTCTTTTCCGACTCCCTAAAATTGAAAAGATCGCCAAGTGACCTTATTCTTTCACACTCGTTAAATTGGTCCAGAAGAATATTCCTAACGGAGTCCATAGTTAATCTTTTTTCAGACTCCTTAAAAGTGAAAAAATGGACGATTGATCTTGTCCTTGTCACACTCGTTAAAATGGTTTTGAATCGACGTCTAATCTGTTCTAGTTTACCCCTTTTTCGAACCAATTAGACTATCTTCAAAAAAGGTACCCTAGTGGAGTCTCCTTTTATGTTTTTTCAGACTCTCTAAATATGAAAAGCCACTGATCCTACCTTCTCTGGGCTCGTTAAAATTACATCGAAGGACGTTACCATTGTGTGTTCTATCAACCGCATTTGCATACCTTATTCACCAACCTTGTGACAGTTTGCTTCTACCTTTTAACACCTTTGGCCGCCGGAGGATTTTTCCCGAGTATCATTTTACTAGAACATCAGTATTGTCCTTGTGCCTTGAGCTTGTATGTTTGCAATACTCGTTCCTCCATTATAACGTAATATTCCTTTATTCTTTTTCCAAAATTGTCGAAAAGAACAAAAAAAATCAAATATACCCCAAAAAGAGGAAGGGAAAAGTATTTTCTTTATTGGCAGCATAATGAGTCATCCTTGGATAAAGCACATCTGTCCATTTGTTCATCAGACTATGGGATGTAGTATGACCTTAGGAAGCTTTTCTCGCTATATAGAGTTGTGTCCTCCACCGTTTGGTTATTCTTCCAAACATATGGAGAGTTTGCGTTGCCTCCTGCTTCGTAGACTTATGATTAACATATATGCTGCCTGAGTCTCATCACTTGTCGTGCTATTGTCCAAGGGAAGTTTGTCACTAAGACTGAGTCAACCCCTCTGCAATATGTCTCTTGTCCGCATACCCGACCATCCTGAACTTCCAATCAAGTCCTTGTTCGAAATCACTGAAGCCTTCAGTCCGATCATCAAGATTATCAAGTCCATGACTGACGAGCCGTCGAAGACCTCTGGGTAGTGCAGTCGTACACTCATATTACACTCCTACCCAAGTTTTGGAAGATTTTGAAGTTGTTTCTCGAGCTCTGAAGATATCATCTCCAACCATCAGGCCGAATCAGCTTCTGGAAGATGGATACTCTATATGTATATCTTTTTGATTTCGAGATGTAGCTCCGCTGTGTATTGTTCACGGCTACTCTTTATAGTTATTTGACATGGATCTACAGTGTATTTGATTGGTAGCCATGGTTCTATTTTTATCTCAAGCATGGGTATGCCCACCTCGGTGAGACATTTGTTGTTTTGCAGAGGACACCTCCTGGTTCCTGATCCTTGGGCTCAATCGTTCAACACATCAGTAAAGATTGGTAATGTATTTCAACCATCAGATGCTCTTCTGACCTCACACATTAGGGGGCATATGTTATAACCCTAAATTACACCACACATGCTTACCTGGCATCAGGCCAACTCATATCCTTTCTTTGCCAAAAACACTGTTGAACAACTCTTTGAAAATCCTCTTGTGTAAAGGCCCACGCGCCATAACCCATTACTGCATGCGTGTACACGCTTGATGGCTCAAAACAACATGCGTGTACCTACTAAAGAACGAAAAAAGGAAAGTTTCCGACGGGACAAAAAGCTATGGGTGAGTTAACTGAAACTCCCGGCCATGCATGGCCGAGGGTTTGTCCAAATACCTAGCTCCTTCTAGCCTATAAAAGAAGGGGTAGGGGTACCATTTGGAATGAGGAAAAATATAGCAAAGAAACTCTACCCATTTACGTATTCCATTGTCCCAACCCTTTAGCCTTTCCTAATGCCAAAGGAGATTTAAAGAAAAGTAGTTGAAGGATAGAAGAAGAGGAGCCCAGGATCAGGTTCAAGGAGTGGTGGACGGTCTCAACTTTTTGTAAGTTGACTCATTTTAAGTAATAAAGAGAATGCTTTTCCCGTCCCAAGTCATGAATTTTTTATGATATTGATTAGTTTATGTTTGATTTCTAACTCGTTAGTATATTAGTCGCATGCATGCATAGTTGTTGCTTGTCTTGAATGCAGGTCAACTTTGGAAGGAGCATAGCGAACAAGTGATCAAGCACAATGGAGGATCGACATCAAACGCCGGTAACGAGGTAGGTTGATCTTTCCATGCATTGACTAAGAAAAGGGGATTTAAATCTAGGGATGAAGGTAGAAAGTGATTTCTATTCGGTCATATCTGCATGAAAAGTTTGAACTCTATTTGCTAGTCCGTAGGGTGTTTTTCCCCAACAACACCTAGGGTACGCTTGGTCCCTCAGTAGCAGATACTACACCTCCTCCCAGCCTAAGTCACAGGAAGCATAGAAGAAACAAGTGCATTTCGCCTGTAGAAATAGAATCAAATATCTTTCTCGGTCAAGACATCACTATGGAGGAAGCCACAAATATGGACGACAAAACCCTTGTGGGGAGATCTTATGGGTGTCACTTCAGTTTCAAAACCCTGTAATCCTGGGTTTCAGATTCTTGGCGGGGCTCTCCCCCACAATGCAACAAACTTTCAAAAGGGTGGTTTATGCTAAAATTTTCCAACCACACCTTAGCCGAAAAATCCCTCCAAAGTGGTTGAAGCATCGACTCCACCCCTGTACTCCTAAGAAAATGGGAACCAACTTTCGATGCAGCCATAGAAAGAATGGACACCATCCCCATTTGGGTTCACCTGCCAGGTCTCCCACCACAGTATTGGTCGACAAAATGTTTCCAAGTGATTGGAAATGAACTAGGGACTTTCATCAAGGCGGATATGTCATTCAAGGAAAATGGAGAAATGGTTGTTGCCCGAATTCTTGTTTCCCTCAATATTAGGATTGGTCTACAAAAATAATTCAAAATGATGGATGAAGGGCGCACCCACACACATATTTTATACTATGAAGGGATCCCCTTATGCTGCAGATGCTGCCATGAACATGGGCACATATTGAGGTATTGTCAACAAAATTTTCATGGCTGATATTCAAACTCTCCTCCTGCTCAAAACTTATCACGTCATGGAATTTTATCCGATCGCAACACCAACTCGTCACATTCACCTTCAGAGCACCCAGAACTCTCAGGAAAGAAACAAGCAATTCCAGAGAGCAGATAGACTATCTCAGGCACTGAAGCTCAGCCACAGGATCCCCCCTATATGGAATTCTCTCTAGTAGCTGACCCTGCCATTGGACAAATTTTGTGCTCACCTCTCCACACACTAGTTGATAAGCATCTAACTTATTCTGTCCCTTTTCCTATCAACAATTTTATTCACTCTTTTCATTTTTTAAAATTGGAAACCACCCCCCCCCCTCTCTACA
>ML785017.1:103270-123790 GCA_009831015.1 Picea engelmannii
ATACCATACCAATACCATACTATACCATACCATACCATGCCATACTATACCATACCATACCATACCAATATACATACCGTACTATACCATACCAATACCAAAACCAAAACCAAAACCAATACCATACCATACCATACCAATACCATACTAATATCATACCATTGCATACCAATACCAATACCATTGCATACCATTGCATGGCAATGGTATGCATTGACAATGATATGCATACCAATACAATACCAATACCAATACCAATACCATACCAATACCAATGTCATACCAATACCAATACCATACCATACCATGACAATACCAATACCAATACCATTGCATGGCAATGATATGCATATCAATACAATACTATACCATACCAATACCAATACCAATACTATACCATACCGTACCAATACCATACCAATACCAATACCAATATCATACCGATACCAATACCATGCCATACCAATACCAATACCAATACCATACCATACCATACCATACCATATCATAACAATACCAATACTAATACCAATACCATTGCATGGAAATGCTATCCATACCAATACCAATACCATACCAATATCTATACCATACTCTACCATACCAATACCAATAACATACTATAACATACCATACCAATACCAATATCAATACCATGCATACCATACCATACCATACATAATTGCACCTAAAAAGAAGGTTGAATTCAATAGGGGTGATAAAAATTGCTACATCTTTGCTACATTTTTTCCAAGCCAACCATGGATAACTAAATGATTTAAAGGTACCAAAATATCAATATCTAGTTCAAATCCACACATCTATGAAACATAAATTCAAAAATCTTATTAGATTTATCAATAGTAATTAAAATCATGAAAGTGTTTGCATCCTCAAAATACTAAACAAGAATCCATGTGGTTGAAAAATTAATGATCATAAGAGTGGTCCAAGGTATCATTGTCAAGTGCGATATGTGGTGCTAGTAGGCAAGAATCAAATATATTTCTAGAGGAGATGGAGTCTAAGGGCATGCTAGTGGAGTGGGTAGCTTAGGTAGGAAGTCGATAGGAGAACTAAAGTGGAGAATACTAATACCATGCCAATAGTATACCAATACCAATACCATACCATACCAATACCAATAACAATACCATACTATACCATACCATATCATACCATACTATACCATACCAATACCAATACCATACCATACCATACCAATACCAATACCATACCAATACCATACCATTGCATACCAATACCAATACCAATACCAATGCATACCAATGCATGGAAATGATATGCATACCAATACAATACCAATACCAATACCATACCAATAGCAATACCATTGGCAATACCAATACCAATATGCATTGCCAATACCAATACCAATACCAATACCAATACCAATATGCATTGCCAATACAAATACCAATACCAATATGCATTGCTAATACCCTTATGCATTGCCAATACCAATACCAATAACATTGTGTACCATTACCATTGCATATCAATATCAATACCAATACCATACCATACCGATACCAATACCATACCATATCATACCATACCAATACCAATACCAATACCATACCATTGCATACCAATACCAATACCAATACCATACCATTTCATACCAATACCACTACCATTGCATACCAATACCAATACCATTGCACGACAATGGTATGCATTGGAAATGATATGCATACCAATACCATACCAATACCAATACGAATACCATACTCATACAAATACTATACCATACCAATACCATATCAAAACCAATACCAATACCATACCAATACCAATACCATACTATACTATACCATACCATACCAATACCAATACCATACCATAACATACCATACCATACATAATTACACCTAAAAAGAAGGTTGAAGTCAATAGGGGTGATAAAATTGCTACATCTTTGCTAAGCCAACCATGGATAACTAAATGATGCAAAGGTACCAAAATATCAATATCTAGTTCAAATCCACGCATCTATGAAACATCAATTCAAAATTATTATTAGATTTATCAAGAGTAATTAAAATCATGGAAGTGTTTGTATCCTCAAAATACTAAACAAGAATCCATGTGGGTGAAAAATCAATGATCATAAGAGTGGTCCAAGGTATCATTGTCAAGTGTGATATGTGGTGCTAGTAGGAAAGAATCAAAGATATTTCTAGAGGAGATGGAGTCTAAGGACATGCTAGTGGAGTGGGTAGATTAGGTAGGAAGTCAATAGGAGAACTAAAAAGGAGAATACCAATACCATACCAATACCATACCATACCAATACCATACCAATACCAATAACAATACCATACTATACCATACCATACCATACCATACTATACCATAGTATACATACTATACCATACCAATATCAATACCATACTATACCATACCAATACCGATACCAATAACAATACCAATGCCATACCATACCATACCAATACCAATACCATAACAATACCATACCATTGCATACCAATACCAATACCAATACCATTGCATACCAATGCATGGCAATGGTATGCATTGGCAATGATATGCATACCAATACAATAACAATACCAATACCATACCAATACCAATACCATACCATACCATACCAATACCAATACCAATACCAATATGCATTGCCAATACCCTTATGCATTGCCAATACCAATACCAATACCATTGCGTACCAATACCATTTCATACCAATATCAATACCAATACCAATACCATGCCATACCATACCAATACCAATACCAATACCAATACCAATACCAATACCAATACCAATACCAATACCATACCATACCATACCAATACCAATACCAATACAAATACCATACCATTGCAAACCAATAACAATACCAATACCAATACCATACCAATACCATACCATTGCATAGCAATACCAATACCATTGCATGACAATGGTATGCATTGGAAATGATATGCATACCAATACCATACCAATACCAATACCAATACCATACTCATACACATACTATACCATACCAATACCATATCAATACCAATACCAATACCATACTATATCATACCATACCAATACCAATACCATACCATACCATACCATACCATACATAATTGCACCTAAAAAGAAGGTTGAAGTCAATAGGGGTGATAAAAATTGCTACATCTTTGCTACATTTTTGCTAAGCCAACCATGGATAACTAAATGATGCAAAGGYACSAAAATATCAATATCTAGTTCAAATCCAYGCWTCTATGAAACATCAATTCAAAAATCTTATTAGATTTATCAAGAGTAATTAAAATCATGGAAGTGTTTGTATCCTCAAAATATTAAACAAGAATCCACGTGGTTGAAAAATCAATGATCATAAGAGTGGTCCAAGGTATCATTGTCAAGTGCGATATGTGGTGCTAGTAGGCAAGAATCAAAGATATTTCTAGAAGAGATGGAGTCTAAGGGCATGCTAGTGGAGTGGGTAGCTTAGGTAGGAAGTCAATAGGAGAACTAAAGTGTAGAATACCAATACCATACAAATACTATACCATACCAATACTATACCAATACCAATACCATACCAATACCAATAGCAATACAATACCATACTATACCATACCATACCATACTATACCATACCAATATCAATACCATACTATACCAATACCAATACCAATACCATACCATACCATTGCATACCAATACCAATACCATGACAATGATATGCATATCAATACAATACCAATACCAATACCAATACCATACCAATACTAGTACCATACCATACCATACCATACCAATACCAATACCATTGGCAATACCAATACCAATACCAATACCATTGCATTGCCAATACCAATACCAATACCAATATGCATTGCCAATAACAATACCAATACCAATATGCATTACCAATACCAATACCAATATGCATTGCCAATACCCTTATGCATTGCCAATACCAATACCAATACTATTGCATACCAATACCATTCCACACCAATACCAATACCAATACCATTGCATACCAATATCAATACCAATATCAATACTAATACCAATACCAATACTATACCAATACCATACCATACCATGCCATACCAATACCAATACCAATACCAATACCAATATCAATACCATACCAATACCAATACCATATCAATACCAATACCATACCAATACCAATACAATACTATACCATACCATACTATACCATACCATACTAATACCAATACCAATACCATACCATACCATACCATACATAATTGCACCTAAAAAGAAGGTTGAAGTCAATAGGGGTGATAAAAATTGCTACATCTTTGCTACATTTTTGCTAAGCTAGCCATGGATAACTAAATGATGCAAAGGTACCAAAATATCAATATCTAGTCCAAATCCACGCATCTATGAAACATCAATTCAAAAATCGTATTAGATTTATCAAGAATAATTAAAATCATGGAAGTGTTTGTATCCTCAAAATATTAAACAAGAATCCATGTGGTTGAAAAATCAATGATCATAAGAGTGGTGCATTGTATCATTGTCAAGTGCGATATGTGGTGCTAGTAGGCAAGAATCAAAGATATTTCTAGAGGAGATGGAGTCTAAGGACATGCTAGTGGAGTGGGTATCTTAGGTAGGAAGTCAATAGGAGAACTAAAGTGGAGGTTATCCCAAGGACCATTCATGGTTAATGAGGCAAGAGCACTTTCACATATGGGAAAAGAGAGTGGATTGGTGGCTCCAAGTATGAAGCTACAATATGAATTTGCAAGTCTAATTTGTTCAAAGGATCTAAAGGCTCATACTCTATCAGAGTGGAGGTTGTGTAAATGGCGGTAGTGGTCACATAAGGAATTTGTGATTTAGATCATGATCCAACCAAACAATAGGGATAGATTGCGAATGAGCTACTAAAGGTGAGACATTGTCTTGAGTAACATGTAGTTGAGAACTACAACATGTGAGCGGATCAATGGTGGATCACCGTTTAGGCCCAAATGGACATGTTTTGACCAAATTTAGGCGTAATCCCTAGCATTTTTTGTGCCCACTAAGGAACCCATAGTTGATTACATTTAGGAGGTAAATATGCGCTAAAGTAGGCATAGATGGTGCCCACTTTAGCACCGACTGATATGTCAAACCTAAAAAACAAATAAACCCATGGGCAAAGAGACGAAAAATGTCATTCTGGAGGGGAATAATTACAAAAACACGAATTGGGTGTTTGCTAGGGTGAATGGAGAAAGAGTGCGACCTGTCCAACTGAATTCCCTTCTACATTTCGACTCCAACACAATTTGAGTGTTTTCCAGGGTGAATGGAGATAGAGTGTGACCAGTGCAAGTGAATTTCTTGCTACATTTCGACTCCAACACGATTTGGGTGTTTCTCAGGGTGAGAGGAGATAGACTGCGACCAAACCAACTCAATTTCAAAATGCAATTGGACTCCAACATGATTTGGGTGTTTCCTAGGGCGAAGGGAGATAGGATGTGACCATACCAACTAATTTTCAAACTAGATTTGGACTCCAACATGATTTGGGTGTTTCCTAGGGTGAACAGAGATAGGGTGAGACCAGAGCACAATTTGGGGGTTTCCTAAGGGAGAACTGAGATTTTTAGGTAAAAAAATTATCAAATTTCACAATTCAACCTCTTTATTTATAAATTTCCTCATGTTTTATGGTCTATATGAGTTTGACATTTTCTTATCCTTGTTAGAATAGGAAAAAAAAGACCAAGAATGAGAGAGAAGAAATAAGCACCTTCAAAAATCGTCACCAAGTCCACTTGCCCAAATCGTGACAGAAGGGATTTTCCCTAGCTTGCTTAAAATGTCAAGTAGAGGGAAGAAAACAAATTCTATCCATAATGAGGTAAGTCCTTGTCAATTTATAGATTTTTAATTGTCTCAATTATTTTGTTTTATTTTTCGTTATTTGTTTTTTATTGAAAAGTTCAACACAAAAAAATTATTTTATATATCTAGGGACATGAGTTTAAACATGACAAAGATGCCCTGGCTTCGATATTGGGGATGGAGGCCATAAACAAACTTGATGGTGTAGACTTGAAAACACTTGCAAAATACATAGAAAAACGATCCATTAAGACACCTTGCAAGCAAATCAACCCTGTGAAAGGGAATCAATTGATTCCCCAACCACTCCTGGATCGAGCAAAAAATCAAGGAGGAAATTATTGTCGATGACCTCTAAGAATATGGAAAAAAGAGTGGAGAACTCCAATGTTGAAGCCACTCCTGGGACCCAAACTTCTTCCACCACTCCATGTTTTGGAACTTGCATTGGGAACTATGATACAAGGATAGAATATGACATGGTTTCAGGCGAAATCAAAATGTGAGATGTCGGGAAGGTTTTTGTGAATAGGTTGAAGGAATCATGCCTTCAACGGTTCAAAGACCATCTCCATTTGTCATTCTCAAAGATACAATTGCACCTGCATAAAGATGTAATTCATGACATAGAGTCTGAATTTGGCGTAGGTTGGTTAGTAAAAAAGGTGAAAAGACAAATGTCTTAGAATTGCAAGAGATTTAGGTGCAACCAAACAATGAAGATAAAAAAAATCCTGCTCGAGATAAGGCTAAAAAAAAGGCCAATTGATGTCAGTATACATGTATGGAAAGAACTTGTAAAATCATATGAGAAGTCAGATGCATGGAGGAAGTTCAGTGAGGAGAGTATCCAGGTATTTCAATTTTCTCATAATATTATATCAAATTTCTTAAATGATTTTTATATTTTATTTGTGCATAGTTCAATTAACTTAGTTTATGTTTCAGGACAAAGCCTCCAAAGCTAGGCTTGCAAAACTCCAAGCCACGCATAATAGTGGCCAAAACGATTTGCAAGCCTTGATCTGCACCTTTGTAAGTATATTTACTATGTGAAATGTTTTTATTTATTTATTTCCTAGAATAAAGTAAATGATTACATATTTATTAGTTTAACTAGTCCATGTGCCATGTTTTGACAGGAGGAAAAATATGGTCGGCATCCAACACATTTTGAAAAAGAAATGTTACAAAATAAAAAGTGGATCGACTTTGTAATATGGATGGAGAACGAGGTATCAATAGTATTGAAGGATCCCTTGCCTTGTTTTTTCCCTAGTTTTTGTCAATGGATCCCCGTTTTGGCATCATTGTCCTTCATTTCCTTTGAATATTATGAACTTGTGGAATGTTCCTTGGAATTTATGGAGTTTGGAAATACTAGCCCTTGTTTTGTGGCTCTTGATAACAAACATAGTTTGCCTAGCAGGGCTTTTTCCCTTTCATTTAATTTATTTATATTTTCCTACTATTTTGATAAGTTGGATTCTCATCCAACATTCATAGGGCCTTATTTCCCTTGGACCTTCTCTAACATAGTTGTTTTTCACTAATAGATGAGTGATAGCTTCATCATCCATATTACAAAGTGAACACATGCCTGGCGCTTGGTTACTTCTCCTTTTCAAATGATCTCAAAGAAGTAACTTGTCTCTCAACACCATCCACATATAAACATGTTTCTTCACATGAGCTCTAATATTCCAAATGGGCTTCCACCACAATGATTTTGTCTTGTTCTATGTTACATAACATAGTTTTGTACCATAGCTTTGGAATCTATTATCTTAGAATAAGATTATTGGACCAAACCAAACTACATTTCTCATCTTTAATCCTTACATGTATATGAGATAAAGTTCCACATAACATTGCCATTGCTCTCTTGCAAACCAAAGAATACCAATACCAATACCATACCAATACCATACCATACCATACCAATACAATACCATACTATACCATACCAATACCAATACCAATACCAATACCATACCATTGCATACCAATACCAATACCAATACCAATACCATACCAATACCATACCATTGCATACCAATACCAATACCATCGCATACCATGCATGGCAATGGTATGCATTGGCAATGATATGCATACCAATGCCATACCAAATACCAATACCATACCAATACCATACTATACCATACCAATACTAATACCATACCATACCATACCAATACCATACTAATATCAATACCATACTATACCATACCAATACCAATACCATACCATACCATACCAATACCAATACCAATACCATACCAATACCAATACCCTACCATACCATACCATGCCATACCAAAACCAATACCAATCCCATACCATACCAATACCAATACCAATCCCATACCATACCAATACCAATACCAATACCATACCAATACCATACCATTGCATACCAATACCAATACCATTTCATGGAAATGGTATGCATTGGCAATGATATGCATACCAATACCATACCATACCAATACCAATACCATTGCATACCATTGCATGTAAATGGTATGCATTGGAAATGATATGCATACCAATGCCATACCAATACCAATACCATACCAATATCAATACAATACTATACCATACCATATCAATACCAATACCATACCATACCATATCATACCAATACGAATACCATACGAATACCAATACCAATACCAATACCATACTATACCATACCAATACCAATACCATACCATACCATACCAATACCAATACCATACCATACCATGCCATACCAATACCAATACCAATCCCATACCATACCAATACCAATACCAATACTAATACCATACCAATACCATACCATTGCATACCAATACCAATACCATTGCATACCATTACATGGAAATGGTATGCATTGGAAATGATATGCATACCAATACCATACCAATACCAATACCAATACCATACCATACCAATACCAATACCATTGCATACCATTGCATGGCAATGGTATGCATTGGCAATGATATGCATACCAATACCAAACCAATACAAATACCATACCAATACCATGGCAATGGTATGCATTGGCAATGATATGCATACCAATACCAAACCAATACCAATACCAATACCAATACCCTACCAATACCAATACCATACAAATACTATACCATACCAATACCAATAAGCATTGCCAATAGAAATACCAATATGCATTACCAATACCAATACCAATACCAAAACCAATACCAATATGCATTGCCAATACCCTTATGCCTTGCCAATACCAATACCAATATCATTTCCAATACCATTGCATACCAATACAACCAATACCATTGCATACCAATACCAATACCAATACCAATACCATACCAATACCAATACCAATACCATACCAATACCATACCAATACCATACCATACCATACCATACCAATACCATACTAATACAATACCATACCATACTTTATCAATAACATACCAATACCAATACAAATACCAATACCATACCATTGCATACCAATACCAATACCAATACCAATACCAATACCAATACCATACCAATACCATACCATTGCATACCAATACCAATACCATTGCACGAAAATGGTATGCATTAGCAATGGTATGCCTGCCAATACCATACCATAACCAATACCAATATGCATTTCCAATACCCTTATGCCTTGCCAATACCAACACCAATACCATTGCATACCAATACAACCAATACCATTGCATACCAATACCAATACCAATACCATACCATACCATACCAATACCGATACCAATACCAATACCATACCAATACCATACCATACCATACCAATACCATACTAATACAATACCATACCATACCATACCAATAACATACTAATACCAATACCAATACCAATACCATACCATTGCATACCAATAACAATACCAATACCATATGAATACCGTACAATTGCATGGAAATGGTATGCATTGGCAATGATATGCATACCAATACAATACCAATATCAATACCATAGCAATATCAATACCATACTATACCATACCAATACCAAGACCAATACCAATACCATACCAATACCAATACCATACCATACAATGCCATACCAATACCAATACCATACCATACCAATACCAATGCCAATACCATTGCATACCAATACCATTGCATACCAATAACATTGCATACCATTGCCACCAATAACATTGCATACCATTGCATAGCAATGGTATGCATTGGCAATGATATGCATACCAATACCATATCAATACCAATACCATGCCATACCATACAAATACCAATACCGATACCAATACCACTGGCAATGATATGCATTGGCAATGGTATGCATTGGCAATGGTATGCATTGGCAATGATATGCATACCAATACCAATACCAATACCAATACCAATACCATTCCATACCATACCAATACCATACCAATACAATACCATACCAATACCAATGCCAATACCAATACCAATACCATACCATTGCATACCAATACCAATACCAATACCAATACCAATACCATACCAATACCATTGCATACCATTGCATGGAAATGGTATGCATTGACAATGATATGCATACCGATACCATACCAATACTAGACCAATACCAATACCAATTCCATACCATACCAATACCAATACCATTGCATGGAAATGGTATGCATTGGCAATGATATGCATACCAATGCCATACCAATACCAATACCAATACCATACCATACCAATACCATACCAACACTATTACCAGACCAATACCAATACCAATATGCATTACCAATACCTATACCATACCATACCAATACCAATACCAATACCAATACCATACCATACCAATACTGATACCATTGCATGGCAATGGTATGAATTGGAAATTATATGCATACCAATACCATACCAATACCAATACCAATACCATACCATACCATACCATACCAATACCGATACCATACCAATACTATACCATACCAATACCATACCAATACCATACCAATACCAATATGCATTGCCAATACCAATACCAATACAAATACCAATATGCGTTACCAATACCAATACCAATATGCATTGTCAATACCCTTATGCCTTGCCAATACCAATACTATTGCATACCAATACCAATACCAATACCAATACCAATACCATTGCATACCAATACCATACCATACCATACCATACCATACCAATACCATACTAATACCAATACTTATACCATACCAATACCAATACCATACCATACCATGCCATACCAATACCAATACCAATCCCATACCATGCCAATACCATTCCATTTCAAAGGGTTTTCTAAAAACTTATAACAACAACACATTGATAGTGGTGACAGTAATAAACTACTCCAGAAAAGGTACTTCTTAAAGGCAATAACATATACATTTTTGGCATCAAATGATGGTAACTTACCTAGTACAATTTTCTTGGCAGTTCTCTTGTTAATGTAGGTTGTTAGGGCTGTAAACAGTGATTATAAAAGTAATGATAACAACAACAACAACTTCAGAAATCCACTTAGAATAAAAACACTAAGTAGTTCAAGGCCTTAGGGTGATAGTGCCTAGGCTTCTGCAAATTCTGGGTTACTCTAGTTAGTTAGTAGGCTTGTTAGGGATGCAAAACAAGGGTTGTAGCAACATCAAGCTTTAAGAGTTAGCAGTCTAGGCTAGGTCAGTGATTAGGTTAGATTAGTAGGGTATCAAGTAGAAGAATAAGTTTGGAGTTTTGTCAAGGAGATGAGGTGAGAAACTAGTGCCTTCTTGGGTGATGGAGTCAATATAACGACTCTCTCTTTTAGGGCTATAAAAAAATGATAATACTCAAATCCAAGAGGAATGAGTCTAGGAAGAGTAGCTCCTTAAGTCTCCCTAGATCCTCAAGCTTGGAGAAGGAGAGCTCAACTAGGTCCTAGTGTCTCCTTCTTCTTGGATGTTTTAGGATTCAAAATACTTAGCAACAATAATTGATAATAGTTCCAAGGTGCTAGAACTTTAGGGCCTTGGAACTTAGACAATTACTAGAACAATCTTATGAAGCTTAGCAAATAAAAAGTGAAGAATTATCACCTTAAGTCCTTCACTTCTAGAATTCACTAGGAATGCAATTTCATAATCTTATATGAGAAAATAAAACCATACAATTTACCATTCAACTAGATGACAAAAATGCATATTTTACTTACTTGCACCAAGAATAATCGTGCAAAAGAAGACTAGATTGCCAAAACTCTTCACAAGATTTGATCCAAGTTGCAAAAATGTGCCTATTAGAGAGTGGCACCTCACTATTTCAACCAAGTATGCCCAACTAGGGCGCTAATTTCAGACCTACTTGTCTCCAATGACAAGCTATGATGAAAATGAATGTCACTTTTTGTTTATTTATACAAAATTTACCCTAAAATGAACTTTAGTTCAAAATTATAGGGTCGACCTAATCAATTTTCCCTTTTAATTCAATTTTACAAAAATACATTCACAAAACCCTAGTAGGGTGACTTCATGCCCTTTCTAGGGTGACGTTGAGCTCCAAGGTAGGATGTCTAGCCCTAAAAAGTGGAATGTTTGGCCTTCTAGGACCATAAAATGCCACCAAGTGCCAACATTGTGCCAAGTGTCCTTTTCTTCACCATAAAATAATCTCCATGAAACCCTAGCCTCAAATGATGATGTCATGGGATAAGCGGGTGGTCTCTAGGCCTTCTAAGGCCATCGTCCAAGTGAGGAGAGGTGGAACTCGTCCATCTAGGTCTGCCAAAGTGCCTTCAAAGGCAACAAATTCCTTCTTCAACGTGAAAATCAATCACCCCTGTCATGCCCCAGGCTTGGGGCTTCAACATCCATCCATGGGCTTTAGGCCCTCATGAAGGTCCAAATTGGTCATCTCTTCATGAATATTTGTCCACCGGGCAAAGTCCTGCAGAGACAAAAAGTACGCCCTCCAGGGGTCCAAAAGTCACAAGGATCCATCCAGTAGAAACTCTTCAAAGATCCACCTAGTAGCAATCCATCCTAAAACGAAATCAACTTACTAGGGCACTGTGTCACCCTCCTAGGTTTAAACAAGGAAAAGAGCATAATTTCCAAGAAAACGGGAAATAAAGAAATGCTTAATGAAACATGTTCAAGAGCCTTAAATATTGGAGTGATACATATCATGATACCCAGACTCATTACCTCATGGAGTAAGACCCATTACCACTTTAGGACCAAGCTTCAGTGATGAATATTGTTGATGGTATATGGACTGTACTAAAGAAAAGAGGGGCCCTCCTAGGCCAGGCTTAAGTCATCTGACTCTTGGCACTCCATGTCTGGAATTTGTGGGCCTCGAGACATGATCTCCTTAGTTACGCCTAGGCTAGGGGGTAACACATACCAATACCATACCAATTCCAATACCATACCATACCATACCAATACCATTGGCAATGGTATGCATACCAATACCATAACATACCATACCAACACCATTACCAATACCAATACAATACCATACCATACCAATACCAATACCAATACCATACCATACCAATACCATTTCCAATAACAATAACAATACCATACCAATAACATACCATTGCATACCAATACAAATACCATTGCATACCATTGGATGGCAATGATCTGCATACCAATACCATACCAATACATACCATTTCATACCAATACCAATACCATACTAATACCATACCATTGCATATCAATACCATTGCATGGAAATGGTATGCATACCAATACCAATACTAATACCATACCAATACCATTGGCAATGATATGCATACTAATACCATACCAATACCAATACCATTGCCAATACCATACCATACCATACCATACCAATACCATACCGTACCATACCAATACCATTGCCAATACCATACCATACCATACCAATACCAATACCAATATCATACCATTGCATACCATTGCATTGCAATGGTATGCATTTCCAATGATATGTATACCAATACCATACCATACCATACCAATAAAATTTCCAATACCAATACCAATACCATACCATTGCATACCAATACCACTGCATACAAATATCAATACCATTACATACCACAATGGTATGCATTGGCAATGATATGCATACCAATACCATACCAATACCAATACCAATACAATACCATACCATACTAATACCAATACCAATACCAATACAATACCATACCATACTAATACCAATACCAATACCATAGCCAAAAACGCCTGATAGAGTGTTCTTGAAAATCGACCTCATATTCAGAAATTGCACTATGCCTCATTGACCAAAACCTAGTGTCGGAGATACTCCAACAAATGTTTTTTCGGTCAACGAAATGATAGCGTAGGCGCCCCACTAGCTGAAAATCGATGCTCTTAATCCAATGCAACTGATGGTTCTTGCATCTGAGTCTCCTTTTGAGTTTTATCGCGAGTTGCAAATCGCCTCCTCAAGCCATTTAGGGACATGTGGTCAATTTGGTCTAGGGGCATAAAATCCAAACTGAGTAGCATAACGGACTTCCATAAGCTCCCGCAAGTCTGTTTAGCCAAGGCCCACACGACTACACTAGCCAAAAAGACCTGACACAATGTTCTTGAAAATCGACCTCCTCTTCAGAAATTACACTATGCCTCATTAAACAAAACCATAGTGTTAGAGATACTCCAACAAATGGTTTTCCAGTCGACAAAATGATAGTGTAGGAGCCCCAATAGCTGAAACCTGGTGCTCCGTATCCAATGCAACTGACGGTTCATGCTTCCGAGTCCTGGTTTGAGTTTTATCGATAGTTGCAACTCGCCTCCTCAAGCCATTCAAGGACATGTGGCCAATTTGGTCCAGGGGCATAAAATCCAAACTGAGCAGCATAACGAAGTTCCGTAAGCTCCCACAAGTCTGTTTGGCCAAGGCTCATGCGACTACACTAGAAAAAAAAGCTCGACAGAGTGTTCTTGAAAATCAACCTCATCTTCAGAAATTGCACTATGCCTTATTGACCAAAACCCTAGTTCCGAAGATACTCCAACAAATGGTTTTTCAGTCGACGAAATGATAGCGTAGGGGCCCCACTAGATGAAACAAGGTGCTCTTAATCAAATGCAACTGACAATTCATGCATCTGAGTCCCAGTTTGAGTTTTATCGTGAGTTGCAACTTGCCTCCTCAAGCCATTTAGGGACATGTGGTCAATTTGGTCCGGGGGCATAAAATCGAAACCGAGTAGTGTTAGGACCCATAAATGTCCTTTTTTTCACTACATCTTTTGAACATTCAACCTTCTCATTCCTAAGCTAAATGACTATTATAATGAGTATCAAGACCCTTTTTCCCAAGGTATGAACTATTCATCTTGCTTTTACATTTTCATTTACTTAGCATGTTTGATTGGTAACGTTCACATATTTTACCCATGAAATGATTTAACTAATGATCAAAATGTTAGAACAACCCACTTCGAGAAATTCGCTGCTGTTACAGCTATGCGCCAATCCTGGAAGCTGTTACATGAATTCTGTAATGAATGCCACCAATCCTGGACGCTGTTACATGACTTCTGCAACAGATGCCACCAATCCTGGAAGTTGTTACACCACTGCTACAACAGAAACCTGTTAATATTGGAAGATGTTACAATAGACGCCACCAATCCTATTGTTTTATGACTGTTGCAACACCTGTCAATTAGATATGCTGCCTCAAGATGTTGATCAAGGATAATTCTAGATTTTGTATTAATGATATCTAACGAACAACTTGAGAATCGAGGATTCTCAAGACTATTCTATTTCTGAACACTGATTGACTTTGACTTTAAATAGCAGAGCTTTTGTAATGTAAAGGGTTTTAGTCTTTTTCCTTTGTCAAGAAAGAAAGAGAAGTAGCGCTTATTGTACTCAGACATTTTCTGGAAATTGAATGAAAGAGTGGATTGAATTTCTTTAGCAGACTGTAACCTATCTCTTTGAGTGGATTCAGTGAGAAGGAAAGGGCCCACCTTCCTCACCGATTTCCCTCTATTTCGAATTCTAGATTAGTCGTTTTTGCGAATGATTTAACTGTTAGATATTTCTGGAATACAACTACTGTTACAGTTTAGTTCCCTCTTGGTAAATGTGCATAAACTTGTCTCATGAGAATTAGAAATCAGTTTCTGAACATTGCTGTAGAACTGTTTTCCCTTTTTCTGCATTAGGTTAAAATCTTGTTTTGGAGAAATAAAAGTGTGAAGTAGCTTCTTGCAATAAGTAGATTTCGTTTCTGCAATAGTATAGAGTTTCTTCCTCAAAAGTAAATTAGAAAGTTAGATTAGGGTAGGCAATTCAGGGTTTATATATATATTCATCAGTTTAGATTGCAATTATTATTTTAATTCTCTAGCACTCCAGCTATATCAACACAACTGTGTTAGTGATATTGTTTGTTTGTATTGTTAAAAAGAACTTCCCCACTACAATTAGATTAGAGATGCTTTCATAATCTAGCATAGACTGTGCATAATTATCTTGAAATAACAGACTTCCCCGGGTTGACAATTTATATTGAACACTTTGATTTTCCATTCAATTAGACAATTAAAGTGCCCAACAAGTAGCATAACTAACTTCTGTAAGCTCTCACAAGTTTGTTTGGCCAAGGCCCACGTGACTACACTATCCAAAAATACCCGACACAGTGTTCTTAAAAATTGACCTCCTCTTCATAAATTGCACTATGCCTCATTGACCAAAACCCTAGTGTCGGAGATACTCCAACAAATGGTTTTTCGATCGACAAAATGATAATGTAGGAGCCCCAATAGTTGAAACTAGGTGCTCTGGATCCAATGCAACTGACGATTAGTGCATCCAAGTCTCGATTTAAGTTTTATCGATAGTTGCAACTCGCCTCCTCAATCCATTCAAGGACATGTGGCCAATTTGGTCCGGGGGCATAAAATCCAAACCAAGCAACATAACGAAGTTACGCAATCTCCCACAAGTCTGTTTGGACAAGGCCCATGCAACTACACTAGCAAAAAATGCCCGACATAGTGTTCTTGAAAATCGACTGCATCTTTAGAAATTGCACTATGCCTCATTGACCAAAACCCTAATGTCAGAGATACTCCAACAAATGGTTTTTCGTTTGAGAAAATGATAGCGTAGGGGCCCCACTAGTGGAAACCCGATGCTTTGAATCCAATGAAACTGACGGTTCATGCATCCGAGTCCCAGTTTGAGATTTATCATGATTTGAAACTCACCTCATCAAGCCATTCAGGGACATGTGACCAATTTGGTCTGGGGGCATAAAATCCAAATAGAGTAGCATAGGGGACTTCCATAAGCTCTCGCAAGTCTGTTTAGCAACCTTACACCACTCTACTTCTCTAGACACCTAAATTCATTTTAGTTTTATCGATAGTTTCCACTTGCCTCCTCAATGCATTCAAGGATATGTGGCTAATTTGGTTCGAGGGCATAAAATGAAAACCGAGCAGCATAACGGAGTTTCGTAAGGTCCCAAAAGTCTGTTTGGCCAAGGCCCATGCGACTAGACTAACCAAAAATGCCCGACAGAGTGTTCTTGAAAATCGACCTCATCTTTAGAAAGTGAAATATGCATCATTCACCAAAACCCTAGTGTCGGAGATGCTCCAACAAATGGTTTTTTGGTCGACATAATGATAGCGTAGGGGGCCCACTTGTTGAAACTCAGTTCTCTGAATCCAATGCAACTGACAGTTCATGCATCTGAGTCCCAGCTTGAGTTTTATTGCGAGTTGCAACTCGCCTCCTCAAGCCATTTAGGGACATGTGGTCAATTTGGTTTGGGGGCATAAAATCCAAACCGAGGAACATAATAGAGTTTCTTCATCTCCCGCAAGTCTGTTTTTCCAAGGACCATGCAATTACACTAGCTAAAAATGGTCGATAGAGTGTTCTTGAAAATCAACCTCATCTTCAGAAATTGCACTATGCCTCATTGACCAAAACTCTAATGCTGAAGATACTCCAACAAATGGTTTTCTGATCGACAAAATGATAGCATAGGTGCCCCACTAGCTGAAACCCGGTGCTATGAATCAAATGCAACTAGCGGTTCATGCATCTGAGTCCCGATTTGAGTTTTATTGTGAGTTGCAACTCACCTCCTCAAGTCATTCAGGGACATGTGGCCAATTTGGTCCGGGGGCATAAAATCCAAACCGAGCAGCATAACGGATTTCCGTAAGCTCTCGCAAGTATATTTAGCCACCTTACACCACTCTACTTCTTTAGCCACCTAAATTCATGCATAAAATCATGTTTCATGGATACAACCATCTATGATACTCTTTATTGAATTTATGGTCTTTATTATGTGTGATGCAACTCAAATTTCTTTGTATGTTGAGTATGTACCAACATGTCCTCCATCAAAATCAAGGGACCAAAAACCCTTGAGTATGAACTTGTATGCACTTGTTGACTCACCTTGAGTCAATTCTGTCTTGTTTCCCTAAATGAAGTGCCCAACTATGGGATAAACATTGAGATAAACATATCCTGGCCCATGAACCGACACCTAATCATGCACTTTACCAGCACATATGATAGGTAAACCGAAGATAGGTTTGACCCACCATAAGAAACAATGAACATGTAATGTCCCCAAGGTCGAGCCCTGTTGTAAATATTGTTTATGAAATGAAGTGTAATTATGTTTTATAGGCTGGTGAGACAAGTTGATATAAGCTAGTGAGCTTATGTGATTATTGGGCCAGAGAGCCTGAGTGTTGAAGGCCAAGAGCCTGATTTTGTATATGTATTTATGTAGAACATTAATAAAGTATAAACACCGCTATGTGTAGACAGACCATGATGAATGAGTGATGGGGGACTAAGATTCCACAAAGTGGGTAAGGGATTAGGGGCTGGAAGGTGGGAAGAGGGGCTAATCCTAGGAGCTTAAGTACTTGGGAATAATATTTTAATATTATTCCAAAAGACATGTGAAATATATGTTTTATCCTAAGTTCTTTTTGAAGGACAAGTGACTTCCAAATGGGGAGGAATGCATGCTGATGGAACACATGTAGTTTCATGGGTGACAAGTGTCAACCCAAGTGCATGCAGATAAAATGACTGAGATGAGTTGTGAAGGGGTTTCCTCCATTCGATCGTCGACTGCCTGAACCGAAAATCCCGTCCAACCTCTGCAGGAATATCCTTGTGCATCCCTGAAAGTTGAAAAGCCTGTGTTGATTTCTGGGAAGCCGATACATCCTCTGTCTGAACAGACCGAGTCTGTGTGTGGAATCTCTATTCTGAAATCATAATTGTGAGACCATCCCATCATTGCTGAGCCTATTTGGGAAGCTCGTGTCTGTTTTCCCAGTTGGCTGTTGTGGCCACGCAGTGATGGACTGCGCGTGGCTTATTGGCCAGTGTAAGTTCATGCTGAGCTTGTTTGTAACCTCTCTCCAGGTGAGGGAGGTGATTGTTGTTGAAAGAGGCAGGTTGTTAGGCCTGTGACCGACTCTCTCCAGGTGAGAGAGTGCACCGAGGAAGGAGAGAACTCTTGGAAGGAACTTTGTAGCTGCCACAGAGCTCAGAGATTTCCGGTCCAGTCTGTTGCTGAAACCCAAGGCAAGGGAGGTTAGAAGCCAAAGGGCTGTCTAGGTGACAGAGAATGTGTATACTCCTGGGGTGGAACATGCATGTGGGGAAGGAGAGTCTGTGGGCAGTGGGCATAAGTGGTTCCTGGGAGAGAATCCTTCCTTGTGACTATGTGTTTTCTCTGCAACCTCAACCTAGCCTAGGATTCCTTGCCTTGGGGTGGAGCTTAGTCCTAGCTTAGGGGTGACCCACTGCCGAGCTTGATGAGCAGTGTGGTCTAAGGCTGGGAGGTTCATGGAAGGCCTGGACGTGGTTAGTGGAATTACCACCGTTTCAAAGATAAGTACCAGATCATGCTTTAATTATGTCTTGCATGCCTATGTATTTATATTTATCATGTATTCTGCTGTGTATATGGATTAATGTTAATGCCATGGATTAATTATGTTAGCAGTAATTCTTATGCTTACTCTGAGTTAAATGTGTTTGATTGGTTTCAAATGCATGTTATATAGAAATAAGTATGAGATTGTTGTTCCGCATAGTAGTGTCTTCCCAACCAGTGGGATGGATGATGGCTGGGGAAATGACATGTTACAGAATGGTATCAGAGCCAAGGTTTCGACGCTGAGCCTGGATGGGCCGAATAAGTTGTCTTTGGACCAAGGTTTTGAGGAGAAATTGTGTCTGGAGGACGAATTTCAGACCTCAGAATGTTTCTGAGTGACAACGGCCTACATGACCATGCTACAAAGCTCAGGAGGTTTAATGGTACTTTAGAACCCGCAACCGGTGTGGTATATGGCCATAGAGAGAGAGAGAGAGCTCAATGCATGAAGTGTTGGAGCCGTAGGATCTGTTCAAGAGGAAAGGAGAACCCTCATGACCATCAGATTTAGAAGAACGTGCACAAGGTTTAAAAATCTTTGGAGTTGCAAAGGAGTGGGGTACGAACCCACTTAACCTAAGTTGGATCGTAAAAGGCGCGTTTTGTTAAGTGGCGGGAAAATTTGGGTGGCCAGAATCTGTGTGCCCAGATCTATGGCCAGGGTTCCATTCTGGTCCCCC
>ML785017.1:137759-198519 GCA_009831015.1 Picea engelmannii
TAATGGCCTAAAGCCGACATAAATAAAATAACATTACTAATCTAAATTACAACTAATGGCCTCAATCCGACATAAATAAAATAACATTACTAGTCTAATATGCCCCAATTAAGTGGTAATGAGCCAATATTAGGGCTTAACAAGTTATGATGTTTTTACCCGAAACACATGTTTTAGACTAGTTTCAGGACTAGCCACAAACCCTATTTTCCACAGAGTGTAACTCTAAAAATACAATGACCTACAAGATGAAATTTTTATCACAGCTACTTGGATATGTTTCCTCAACGACCTCCATATTTCACAGTTCGAATCATTCTAGAAAAAATGTTATTGGAAAAATGGTGAGATGACCTGTAAATAACATACCTTAGAAAGCATCATTAAAAGAATTTATCCTCCCTTGAATTTCGGCTTTATTTACTTCACCTTCCCTCTGAAATTCCACTTATATATCCTTTGGTTACCTCAGTCACTTGTATATATTCAATATTCTCAAGTGTAATTAAAATGAGAGACCCTTGCCTCTTATGTATACTTTTATGTAGCTTCCTCAAGGGGCTACCTTCTAACCATCTTAAACCACTTTCCTTATTTTAGGGCTAACCCACTTCTAACCACTTGCCCACTTAGTAATTTCTCCATTTACTTTATTATTTAAATAATTTTTTTTTATCCACTTTGACTTATAGTACACTCATCACTTCACTTTATTATTTAAATAATTTCTTCTTTGCAACCACTTTGACTATTTTGACCTTTTGGGGCTTCTAGATGACTCATGAGGGTTCTCCAACTTCACATGGCCATAACTCTCTAACCGTGAGGAGTTATGTGACGTTATACATACCACCAAAAATGGCATGACATGTACTATCCATCTAGAATAGTATTACCTTCAAATATATTAAAAATCATACCATTATACATCAAACAAAATTGGGTCCATTACCTAAACCTTTGTGCTACCAGAATTTGCTACCGGGCTTTCTTCAAGGGTTGACATCAATGACAACCAACCCAATTAATCAATAGCTATTTCCAATGGGAGATACTAAGAGTCTTATTGAGATTTATTCATCATGCATCTATGTTACTGTTGTTATCTAAATTGAGCGCCTAGGGTTGTTAATGTTACTACCCACTTTTCTAATGGTTGTAGCACAACTACCAGGTGTAACAACATTTCTTACCTACAATATGGTTTCCTAGTTCCTTGATAGACGTCGCAAGATTGAGCATATTATAAGTATTTCATGATGTCTCTCCCATAAAATTCTAAGTAATTTATGATCCATGATGCAACATAAAAGGATGCCATATACCATGATCTTGTACAAATGACCTAGTTATCTAATAGTTGGTCACACAAAAATCCAATTGTTTCTTCTATGTTTTCAAGTACCCTTGTGGCACAACACCTATGGTGAGAAAAATAATTATTTCATTCAAATAATTTGGCACTATGTCATGTCACCAAACATGTGCTAGGTCACATATTCTTAAAGTTGAGACCCTGTGAGATAAACCCATTGCATTATATCTTGACTGCCAAGGACATTTGGCAGGAAGTGCAGACTTGGTGCAATATCAACACCATCAACACATACATAGATGAATTCTTCCTCTTTCTAAAAAAAAAGAAAAGTGAAGACAATGATGAATTCCAAAGGGTTCTCATCATGGTCCATGACCCACTACTCCTCCTGACCATTATTTCACAAAAGAAACACAAAGACCCTATGGAATGAAACTCACCAAGTCAACGGTTCCTAATTATGAGTCTCGATTTTCGTTATATTCCCAGTTGCAAGTTGCATCCCAAACCATTTCAGGGACTCTTGGCCAATTCCTCCTCAGGGAATAAAAGCCTAATGGAGAAAATTTTTTGAGTTTCGTGAGATAATGGAAGATTGTTTAGGCATGGAATAGGTGACTACATTATCCATCTGCTACCAGCAGATAGTTTCATAAATTGGACCCCTTAATCCAAATGTTGCATTGCTTCAAATTGAGCAAAAAAACTAGTTCTAGAAATCAATGAGTAAATCAACTTCCGAGGCATGGAACTCGGGAGTGAGGGGTGATATAGCTGAAATCCTATCCTAGTAATCCATCGAAGTCGACAGTTCCTCAATTTGAGTCTTATTTTTCTTTTTATGCCCATTTGCAAGTCACATCCCAAACCATTTCAGGGACTCTTGGGCAATTCCTCCCGAGGGCATAAAAACCTAATGAAACAACATTTTTTTAGTTCTGTGAGTTGTTGCAAGCTTGTTTGGGCATGGAATAGGTGACCACATTATCAATCCACTACTGAGGGAATGTTTCATAACTTGGACCCCTTAATCCAAATGCGACATTGCTTCAAACTGAGCAAAAAACTAGTTCTCGAAATCAATGAGTAAAACAACTTTTGAGGCATGGCACCCGAGAGTGAGGGGTGATCTAGCTGAAATATTATTCCAGGAATCCAAAGGAGATGATGGTTCCTTAATCCAAGTCTTGTTTTTCGTCATATGCCCAGTTGCAAGTCGCATCCTAAACCATTTCGAGGACTCTTGGCCAATTCTTCCTTAGGGCATAAAAAACTAACGGAGCAACATTTTTGAGTTTCATGAGATGCTACAAGATTGTTTAGGCATGGACTAGGTGACCACATTATCCATACACTCCCGAGAGATGGTTTCATAAATTGGACCCCTTAATCCAAATGCTGCATTTCTTTAAATTGAGCAAAACACTAGTTCTCGAAATAAATGAGTAAAAGCAACTTCCAGGCATGGCACCTGAGAGTGAGGGGTGCTCTAGCTGAAACCCTATCCTAGGAATCCAACAGATTTGATAGTTCATCAATATGACTCTCAGTTTTCATTTTATTCCTAGTTGCAAGTCACATTCCAAACCATTTTAGGGACTCTTGGCCAATTCTTCCTCAAGGCATAAAAACCCAACGGGGGAACATTTTTGAGTTCTGTGAGATGATGAAAGCTTGTTTAGGCATGGAATAGGTAACCACATTGTCCATCTTCTCCCGAGGCATGGTTTCATAAATTGGATCCCTAAATCCAAATGTTGCATTGCTTCTTATTGATAAAAAACCTAGTTCTCAAAATCGACGAAAAAACAACTTTCGAGGCATTGGACCTGACAGTGAGGGATGCTCTAGCTAAAATCCTATCCCAATAATCCGTCTGAGTTGACGGTTTCTCAATCTGAGTCTCAATTTTCGTTATATGCCCCGTTGCAAGTCGCATCCCAAACCATTTCAGGGACTCTTGGCCAATTCCTCCTCAGGGCATAAAATCCTAACGAAACAACATTTTTGATTTTCGTGAGATGTTGCAAGATCATTTAGGCATGGAATAGGTGATCACATTGTCCATCCGCTCCCAAGGCATGGTTTCATAAATTGGACCCCTAAATCCAAATGTTGCATTGCTTCTTACTGAGAAAAACACTAGTTCTCAAAATCAATGAAAAAAACAACTTCCGAGGCATTGGACCCAGGAGTGGGGAGTGCTCTAGCTAAAATCCTATGCCAGGAATCCAAAGGAGATGACGGTTCCTCAATCTGAGTCTTTGTTTTCACTGTATGCCTAGTTGCAAGTCTCATGCCAAACCATTTCAGGGACTCTTGGCCAATTCCTCCTCAGGGCATAAAAACCTAACAGAGCAAATTTTTTGAGTTCCTTAAGATGTTGCAAGCTTGTTTAGGCATGGAATAGGTGTCCACATTATCCATCCTCTCCCCGGGAACGGTTTCATAAATTGGACCCCTTAATCTAAATGTTGCATTGATTCAAACTGAGCAAAACTCTAGTTCTCAAAATCAATGAGTAAAGAAACTTCTGAGGCATGGCACACAGGAGTGAGGGTTCCTATAGCTGAAATACTATCCTAGTAGTCTATCGAAGTCGACGGTTCCTCAATCTAAGTCTTGATTTTTGTTTTATGTCCAGTTACAAGTCGCATCCCAAACCATTTCAGGGACTCTTGGCCAATTCCTCCATAGGGCATAAAAACACAATGGAGCAACATTTTTCAGTTCCGTGAGATGCTGCAAGCTTGTTTAGGAATGGAATAGGTGACCACATTTTCTATCGTCTCCTGAGACATGGTTTCATAAATTAGACTCCTAAATCCAAATTTTGCATTGCTTCTTACTGAGAAAAACCCTAGTTCTCCAAATTGATGAAAAACCAACTTCTGAGGCATGGGACCTGGGAGTGAGGGGTTATATAGCTAAAATCCTACCGCAGGAATCCAATGAAGATGACGGCCCCTCAATCTGAGTCTCGGTTTTCATTATATCTCGAGTTGGAAGTGGCATCCCAAACCATTTCAGGGACTCTTGGCCAATTCCTCCTCAAGGCATAAAAACCTAATGGAGCAGCATTTTTGAGTTCCATGAGATTATGCAAGCTTGTTTATGCGTGGAATAGGTGACCACATTATCCATCCAATCTCTAGGGATGGTTTCATAAATATGACCCCTTAATCCAAATACTGCATTGCTTCAAATTGAGCAAAAACACTAGCTATCTAAATCAATGATTAAAGCAACTTCCGAGGCATGGCACCTGGGAGTGAGGGGTTATCTAGTTGAAATACTATCCCAGTAATCCATCAGAGTCGACGATTTCTCAATCTAATTCTCGATTTTCATTTAATACCTTGTTGCAAGTCACATCCCAAACCATTCCAGAGACTCTTGGCCAATTCCTCCTCAAGGCATAAAAACCTAACGTAGCAGAATTTTTGAGTTCCGTGAGATGCTGCAAACTTGTTTATGCATGGAATAGGTGACCACATTGTCCATCCACTCCCGAGGCATGGTTTCATAAATTGGAACCCTAAATACAAATGTTGCATTGCTTCTTATTGAACAAATTCCTAGTTCTCAAAATCGATGAAAATGACAACTTTCGAGGCATTGGACCTGAGAGTGAGGGGTTATCTAGTTGAAATCCTATGCCAGGAATCCAACGGAGATGAAGTTTCCTCAATCTGAGTCTTGGTTTTCATTATATGTCCAGTTGCAAGTCGCATCCCAAACCATTTCATGGACTCTTGGTCAAATCCTCCTCAGGGCATGAAACCTAATGGAGCAGCATTTCTGAGTTTTGTGAGATGCTGCAAGCTTGTTTAGGCATAGACTAGGTGACCAAATTTTCCATCCGCTCCCGAGGGACGGTTTCATAAATTGGACCCCTTAATCCAAATGCTGCATTGATTCAAACTGAAAAAAAACACTAGTTCTCAAAATCAATAAGTAAAGAAAATTATAAGGCATGGCACTCAAGCGTGAGGGGTGATTTAGTTGAAATCCTATCCCAGTAATCCATCAGATTCAATGGTTCCTCAATCTGAGTCTCTATTTTCATTTTTTCCCAATTGCAAGTCACATCCCAAACCATTTTAGGGACTCTTGGCCAATTCCTCCTCAGGACATAAAACCCTAACAGAGCAACATTTTTGAGTTCTGTGAGATGTTGCAAGATTGTTTAGGAATAGAATAGGTGAACACATTGTCCATCCTCTCTCGAGGCATGGTTTCATAAATTGGAACCCGAAATCAAAATGTTTCATTGCTTCTTACTGAGCAAAACCCTATTTCTCAAAATCAATGAAAAAAACAACTTCTTAGGCATTAGACCTAGGAGTGAGGGGTGATCTAGCTGAAATCCTATGCCAGGAATCCAATGGAGACAACAATTCCTCAATTAGAGTCTCGGTTTTTGTTATATACCCAGTTGCAAGTCCCATCCCAAACCATTTCGGGGACTCTCGACCAATTCCTCCTCAGACCATAAAAACCTAACGGAGCAACATTTTGGAGTTCTGTGAGATGTTGCAAGCTTCTTTAGGCATGGAATAGGTGACCAAATTTTCCATCCACTCTCGAGGCATGGTTTCATAAATTGGACCCTTAAATCCAAATGTTGCTTTGCCTCTTACTGAGAAAAACCCTAGTTCTTAAAATCATTGAAAAAAACAAATTTAGAGGCATGAGACCTGGGAGTGAGGGGTGATCTAGATAAAAGCCTATATGATGAATCCAATGGAGACGACGGTTCCTCAATCCGAGTCTCAATTTTCCTTATATGCCAAGTTGCAAGTCGCATCTCAAACCATTTCGGGGACTCTTGGTCAATTCCTCCTCATGGAATACAAACCTAATAGAGAAACATTTTTGTGTTTCGTGAGATGTTGCAAGCTTGTTTAAGCATGGACTAGGTGACCACATTATCGATTCGATCTTGAGGGATGGTTTTATAAATTGGACCCCTTAATCCAAATGCTGCATTGCTTCAAACTGAGCAAAACACTAATTCTCAAAATCAATGAGTAAATAAAATTTCGTGGCATGTCACCTGAGAGTGAGGGGTGATCTAAATGAAATCATTTCCTAGTAATCCATCAGATTCAACGGTTTCTCAATCTGAGTCTCAGTTTTCTTTTTATGCCCAGTTGCAAGTCACATCCCAAACCATTTCAGGGACTCTTGACCAATTCCTCCTCAGGGCATAAAAACCTAACAAAGCAACATTTTTGAGTTCCGTGAGATGCTGTAAGATTTTTTAGGCATGGAATAGGTGATCACATTGTCCATCCTCTCCTGAGGCATGGTTTCCTAAATTATATCCCTAAATCCAAATGTTGCATCGCTTCTTACTCAGCAAAACCCTAGTTCTCCAAATCAATGAAAAAAACAATATCTGAGGCATGGGACCCAAGAGTGAGGGTTCTCTAGGTGAAATCCTATCCCAGGAATCCAGTGGAGATGAGGGTTCCTCAATACGAGTCTTGGGTTTTGTTATATGTTGAGTTTCAAGTCGTATCCCAAACCATTTCGGGGACTCTTGGCCAATTCTTCCTCAGGGCATAAAAACCTAACAGAGCAACATTTTTGAGTTCTGTGAGATGTTGCAAGTTGGTTTAGGAATGGAATAGGTGACCAAAATATCCATATTCTCTCGAGGGACAGTTTCATGAATTGGACCCCTTAATCCAAATGCTACATTGCTTCAAACTGAGAAAAACACTAGTTCTCGAAATCAATGAGTAAAGAGAATTCTGAGGCATGGAACCCAAGAGTGAGGGGTTCTCTAGCTGAAATCCTATACTATTAATAAATCAAAGTCAACATTTCCTCAATCCGAGTCTCGGTCTTGATTTTATGCCCAGTTGCAAGTCGCATCCCAAACTATTTCAGGGATTCTTGGCCAATTCCTCCTCAGGGCATAAAAACCTAGTGGAGCAACATTTTTGAGTTCCGTGAGATGCTGCAAATTATTTTAGGCATGGACTAGGTGGCCACATTTTCCATCCACTCCCGAGGCATGGTTTCATAAATTAGACCCCTAAATCCAAATGTTGCATTGCTTCTTACTGAGCAAAACCCTAGTTCTCCAAATTGATGAAAAAAAAAACTTCTGAGGCATGGGACTCGAGAGCGAGGGGTGCTTTAGCTGAAATCCTATCCCAGGAATCCAACGGAGACAACAGTTCCTCAATTCGAGTCTTAGTTTTCATTATATGTCGAGTTGGAAGTCGCATCCCAAACCATTTCAGGGACTCTTGACCAATTCTTCCTTAGGGCATAAAGACCTAACGAAGCAACATTTTTGAGTTTCGTGAGATGCTGCAAGATTTTTTAGGCATGGAATAGGTGGCCACATTATCCATCCACTCCCTAGGGATGGTTTCATAAATTGGACCCCTTAATCCAAATGCTGCATTGCTTCAAACTGAGAAAAACACTAGTTGTCAAAATCAATGAGTAAAGCCACTTCCGAGGCATGGAACTCAGGAGTGAGGGGTGCTCTAGGTAAAATACTCTCCTAGTAATCTATCAGAGTCGACGGTTCGTCAATCTAAGTCTCGGTTTTCATTCTATACCTAGTTGCAAGTCGCATCCCAAACCATTTCATGGACTCTTGGCCAATTTCTCCTCAGGGCATAAAAACCTAACGTAGCAGCATTTTTGAGTTCCGTGAGATGCTGCAAGCTTGTTTAGGCATGGAATAGGTGACCACATTTTCCATCTGCTCCCGAGGCATGGTTTCATAAATTGGACCCCTAAATTTAATAGTTGCATTGCTTCTTTTGAGAAAAACCCTAGTTCTCAAAATCGATGAAAAAAACAACTTCTGAGGCATTGGATTAGGGAGTGAGGGGTGATCTAGCTGAAATCCTATGCTAGGAATCCAACGGAGATGACGGTTCCTCAATCTGAGTCTTGGTTTTCACTATATTCCTAGTTGTTGCGCCTCTTTCGTCACCTTAGTGAGAAAAATAGAGGTGCTTGCAAGCTTAGTTGGGTTTTCTAAGAAGGACAGCTGTAAGGGAAAGGGTTAGAGAAAGAAATATAAAAGAACAACTAAGAATTAAACTAAGAAATAAAACAACAACTAAACTAATGAGCATAGGGACATAAGCACAAAAGAAACAACAAGACCCATGTCACCAATGGTAAGGTTGATATTAGTGAAAGAAAACACCAAAAAGAAAGAGGACTGTGGGTCCCTTCTTCCTTCAAGGGAGGGCTCTTGGACCCCCACAAACAAGCTCTTCTTACAACTTTGAAAATGAAAAATGGTGAAAGAAATCCAAACAAATCCACTCAAGGGGTGAGATGGATTGCCCAATGCAATGATGCTAGTATACTCTTGACAAGAATAGAGGATTCTTCAAGAGAATAGTGGCAGCATAACTTTTCTATGAAATTCCTTGTAAAATGAAGTGCATCCATGGCCTTCTTATAGCATTCCTTTGAGGTATTCTGCAACCGGTTTGTAGTGTGTAAAGAGGCTAATTAGGGCATTTCTAGGTCTTTGACCAGCCACCCAGTCAAATCCAGTCCAGATTTGAGTGTCAAATCAACTTGGAAGCTGAACCAGAAGTGGGTGGGAGGCCGAACACTCTCATAAATGCACCGTTTCTCAGGTGCGTGGATTTTTGCGACAACAATTGCGCATTGTGTGCATGTGCATGATTTTTGCGTTTCTATTGCACGCATGTGCGCGCGCTCTCTGTGTCGTCATAGCGCCCTTTAATTTTAGAATTGGTTGCATAGTTTTTGACCATTTGTAAATTCTTTTGTGTTCATATTGGTCCATGGGTGACATCATAACTGTTTGGTGATGCTGAATTCTTGTAACCATTTGCAGATGAAATTTTAGTGATAACAGATGCCCCCTGATGGATGAGGTTAGGAGCATACGTATAGCCGAAATCCATCAATGTTTCTTCTACTGAGAGTGTCGTTGTAAGAGAGAGAAATAGTGGGATTATCAAGAGCTACCCATTGGAGGGAGAAGGGAACCTGTAGAACCCAACCTTCCATAAGGTGTATGAAAATAAATTGTATACAAATGAGGCAGGCATGCCCCATGCTTGTGTCATGTAACTCAAAAAGGGAGTGATGTGTTGATGTAGACAAGTGCAGCGCCCTTAGGGGAGGTTGTGATAAAGGCAGAAGACAATTCTGTGGAGGAGCATACTCTGAACAGTAGGTAGTAATATCTATAAGAAATATCACGGATGTGGTAGGCATTGATAGCCCAGCCTAGTCTATAGGTCTTCAGCAAATGTAGGAAATAACTGCAATAGTCACAAAGTAAGACCCACCGTAACATGAGCAAGTGTTGAAGTCGAATGTTTTATGGAGGTCAACGAAAGAAGGGATCAATTGTGGTTCTCCCTATGCCATCTAAGACCGCTCATTGCAAAGGGAATGAGAGTCAAGATACTGTCGTCTTTCTGGAAAACTGTGCTAATGTCGACAAAAGGGGGACGTGACTCCCAAAAGAAAAGGGCTTCTGAAATCTACTAGGTGAGATGAGGAGCTGGAGGAGGTACATGGTCGAAGTCAAGAGATATGGAGACTCAAGACTACCCTGGGTTGGAGGTATATGTGAAGTATAAGTGGCCGCAACCGTGCAACTAAGTCGAGTGTCAGGGGGACAACAAGACGTGGGATGAAGTGTGCCAGAGGTGGGACAAAGTGAACAAACTCAGAGGGTAGCGGTAAGTGTCCTGTGGGATACTCAGAGTATTCAGATGATGTCAACAAGGGTAGATGATAAAAGGGTGCCCCAACCAAAGGGCGACAGGGGTTGCGTTTTCCAAAAAGGGAAGAAGGTTGCCAAAGGTGATGACAAAAATGGAAATGCTGGAAACAAAGGCTTTGGTACAATAAAATAAAGAATAAGTTGGGATGAGTGTACAAATATAGAAATGGGTGCCCCAGTGTAATATGGTTGGGCCGGTGAGGGCACTATTTGTGTGGAGAACTGGTGGAGGGTGGGGGGCCTATGGGTGGGTTTCTATATGAGGTAAGTGAAATGAATGGAAATTTGTAGAGGGGCAAACTGATTGTGGATGAAATGGAGGGTTCATGATACTGCGGAGGTGCAGGCAAAATAGAGCTTTGAAGAGATAATCTGGGAGTTCGGGGGAAATCTAGCAAAATGAGGAGGAGTATGTGGCTGATTCGTGACATGATGTAAGACTAGTGGGACTCCCATCCCTAAAGGTTTTTGGAAAACATCATGAGTGTCAATGTGCAAAAGGGTGCTATGAATGGGACAACTCATGTGGGGGAGAGTGCTACCAGGTGACAGTACCGAAGATGCAAATGGAGGTGTTGGTACTGCAGAGTCAGAGATGGGGATCCTAGAGGTAAATGATAGAGGGTGTGACTGGAGATGTAAGTGAGATTCAGAGGGAATGATTACACGCCAGTGATTATTATATACCTGAAGGGGCGGTGTTGATAGATGATGACCAAATACCTGCACACATGAAAAAAAAATACCCGATCTGAACAATATCTGAAGAGAATCAAACATACGAGTATTTATTTGATAATTTTTAAACATGAGCACGCGTACCTGAATGGGGTATGAAAAAATGGCGCCCCCGGGAGCTTAGGATAAAAAGTAGCTCGGGGACTGTTGTGATGTAGAGGACGGGATGTTGATCCCGTGGCTGAAGACAGATCAAAGAACGGATACCCAAAGTTCCCGGAATGGAGTTTGGAAGTTTGACGAAAAGACCTATATATAGCTGTAGGGCCCACATTGCCACCTCATTTGTACTTGCTGCCAGAGTGACTGGACAAGAGGTATTCAGAGGATATTTGGAGATTCTGGGAGAATGAGGCAGTTGATCTAGATTTAGTGAGCTTCAGGTTAGTAGTCTGATCATCCTGCATAGAAATAGGGTTTCCATTTTTGGGCAGGGGCTGTACGGAGGGCCGTACAGGGGTATTTATGGAGGTGGGCCCACAGGTGCGCGGGCAATCTGGGAATGTGCGTGCACAAGTGCACGCCTACCGTCCGGATAGCCGTGCACAGGTGCGCGACTATATAGCGGGCAGGCGCATTTTGATGCATGCCTGTATGTGTGACAAGGGTGCATGGAGGCGCCCTTGTTGGGTAAACAAGCGCGCACTGAGGCACACTTATGAGATGGACGGGAGTGCCTGAGTGTGCACCTGTGGGGTGAATAGACACACATATGTGCGTGCCTTTGGAGTGAACATGCACGCATGTGTGTGTGTCTGTGGGTGAAATAGCCGCGCCTTGGAGGCAAGGTTGATGGGTGTAAAACTTGTTTTTTAATGTTTTGGATGGTCAATATGGATGACCAAAGACCATTTTATGTGGCTGCAGGTGATCATTGTGCACGATTCCAGTCGGCTGGCGAGAGTGGGACTGGTCTCAGCTGAGGGATGCTATGGCTATTGAGGAGCCCAGGGTACATGCTACTTTGGTATCTTGTGGGCTGCTAAAGTTATTTGAGTGCCCATTGATACGGGCGCAGGAGTATCTCCTGCAGTTTCTGATCTGGATGTGGAGTCAGGACCTGCATTGTTTTTTGGTGTGGGGAGAGTAGATTGCCTTGACTGCGGTGGATGACATATATTTTTTTGATTAGGCTCCCTTTTCGGTGAACACCCCTACCGATGAAGCCGGTATTACCGAGGGATGTGGCGCTAGTGACAGTGGGCCAGAGGTTCTATTCGGGGGCGAACTTTATGTCGGGCTCCGTTGTGAGCATTGGGGTGATGGATGCTCTAGCGCATCACTGTATAGCAGTGATGATTGTGAGAGTGTATGGGTCCGTTGCGACTCAGCGGATCAGTGGTGGTCAGTTGTGTGTGATGGAGAGGGTATTGGTCGGTGAACACTTCGCCTGGGGGCTTACGCTGCATGCCAGGATGGTAGGGCAGCTGGATCATTGTCGGTCCATGGAGATAGGAGAGTTTTCCTTTGGGTCCATCCTAGTGGCATGGTTTTTGGAGAGGGTGCCTATGTTGCGCCCTAGGATTTTATTGGGTGCTCCTGGGGCGCGAGAGCCACGACTGAGGTGATGGTCGACTATTTTGCTTCGCCACAGTGGTGGCAAGGGCGACCACGTTTTTACGGCTGAGGCAGCACAAGTGAGGCAGCAGATGCCACAGGTGATATTGCAGTTTCCATACGCTGGTGTCGACTTCCGGAATGATCCGGACATGGTGTTGCCTCCTGGGGAGGTTTTTGATCACCGATGTATGTTTATGAGTTTTGATATATAGATTTGTTTATTGTATCATGACATATGTATTTGGTATAGATGTTGATACTATCATTTGGTTATTTGTATGCGCAGATGTTGCACCTCGTGGGTGCGAGGTGGAGTTGTTGAGAGAGCCGGCTCGCCCGGAGCCAGGGAGACTTCCGCGAGGAGGGCCGCGAGTAGGAGAGAGACGATGGCGTGAGGATGCCGAGGCGAGACCAGTCGATGTAGAGAGAGCAACGAGGAGACGACGGTTCGATGACCCAGGTGATGGGCTAGCACATGCTCCTCCAGCTGATGCCGGAGCATATTTTGAGGATATTCGTCGCCGCCTAGAGGTGGTGCTACAGGGCATGCCTGAGGGCATGTGGTCACGCATCCAGGTTGAGGGTATCCTAAAGCAGTGTGTGGGTATTCCACCACCGTGGTGGGCCGTGGTACGAAGAGAAGTAGTAGCCGGTCCTGCTATGACTGGACAATTACCTCCCAATCCGGAGGGACCAGTAGTGGGTGGGGGACGACTGCCTACAGGAGGGGCAGGAGGTGGTGCTCTAGAGGCACCGTGAGTGCTGTTCTATGTATGTTTGTATTTTTGTTATATAGAGGCTGGTGAGCCCATTTTGTACCGAGGTGCTACACTGGCCTGCAGATACTAGTATTTTTTTATGTAAACATTTGGATGGCACTATGGACCGACTTATATATACATGAGTATACATTTTGAGATCATGTGATGTTTACATGTCTTTTTTGATGATGTCTCATCTATATATGCTGTGATAGGTTTTTGATATGGTTATGTATGTGTAGAGGTATCTTGATGTGATACATGCCAGTCTAACACAATATTAGCTAAGTTATCTGCAATTTGATTAAATTTTCTTGGAATATGTGTAAATGTAATGAAATCAAAATGTCAAAATAAAACTCTAACCTGCAGGTACTTACAGAAGAGGCATGGATCGCAGACGCGGTACAAATTGTTGAGCTGGAGGACGACTAGTTGAGAGTCGAGGAAGACACTAAGGTGACGAATACGATGATGGTGTGCATCGACGAGGAGGCCAATGACGACAACGTAGTCGGCATGGTTGTTGGTGGCCGAACCCAAGCATATGCCACTAGAGTGAAGCATTTCGTGAGAGGGGGTGTAGAGGGCCCAAGCTGCCAAAGCGAGATTTTGTGTCCAACGGCTGGTGCCGTCGGCGTAGCCGATGTGGTAGGCTGATGGAAGAGGCATATTTCAATAGCATAAATGATAGTTTAGACCTAAGGGATGAAAAAAAAATGCTATAAAGAAGAAATAACCTAAAGTAGAATGACTACGCTTAGACGTAAAATTTCTTTAAGTATAACTCGTTGACAGGTTCTTTGAGAGAGAGGCCTTTGGGAGAGGCCAAGATGTAGGTGCCTTTGGTGAGGCAATGCTGGATGATGTAGGGGCCATGCCACAGTGACTCAAATTTACCATGACCGAAGGTATCGTGACCGATATCATAAGCTAGAACGAGGTCACCTTCATGAAATGAGCGAAGGTTGACATGGCGATCAAAGGTAGCTTTTGAGCGTTTTTTAGCTGCTTCATTGTTTTGTAATGAAGAGCGACAATCTTCATCCAGAGACTCTAGGTGCAGCAAGCGCTACTCTATGGGAGCAGTGTCGGGTAATAGCTCAATTGCGGTGCACAAGGTGGGAATTTTTCACTCGATGGGGAGAGTGGCCTCAACCCCATGGACTAGATGAAATGGTGTGAAACCGGTGGCTGTTTTCACGGCCATTCGATAAGCCCATAGCGCAGAAAATAGCATGTGATGCCAATTGGTCTTATGTTTATTAACTATGCGCTGTAACATGGTCTTGAGGACCTTGTTAACTGCTTTGACCTATCTGCTAGATTGAGGGTAATAGGGTGAGGCAAACTTGTGAGAGAATCCCAATCGAGATGAGAGTTCAACGAAAATCTCATTCTCGAAGTGTTTTCCGTGATCGAAAAATAATTGGAGTGGTAATCCAAAGTGGGATATGACGTGGTTAAAGAAAAAATGCACTGTAGTGTCAGTGGTGTTGTTGAAGGTGGGCATAGCTTCAGTCCATTTGGTGAAGTAATCGACTGCGACAACAATGTATTTGTGGCCATTGTTGGAGGGGGGATTACAAGTCATGAAGTCGATGCCCCATTTACAGAAGGGGCCTGCAGTAATGATGGGGTGAAGAAGAGTGGGTGGTGCTCGTGCTTTGTCGACGAAAAGCTGACATTGCTTGCATCACTTCACGACGTGAATGTAATCATGGAACAATGTAGGCCAAAAATAACCTGCTTAGATGATCTTCTGAGCAGTGGACATTCCTGAAAGATGGCACCCACATGCGTCGCTATGACAATAATTTAAGACTCTATCGGCCTCGTCAATAGTCAAGCATCAAGGAAGTATGGTGTCAACTCCTCGCCGATATAAGATATCTCCGAGGAGGAGATAGCGGGGGGATTGGTGGTGGATACAACAATGATCATCTCATGAGAGGTGGTTACCAAAATTTTGAGTTCAGAGGTAGATGAGGAGGTCGTCGTACCAAGGGTCATCTAAAGTGATGTAAAAGAGATGTTCATCGGGGAAGTCGGTATTGATGGGGGCACTGGTAGTGTCAGAGGGGAAGGCCATGACAATCTCGGCGAGGACAAGAGCTTTCTTACTCTTGGGTGTTGAGAATTCAAGATCGTATTCCTAGAGGATGACGATCCAGTGAGAAAATTTTCCATTAATTTGTCGACGATGGAGTAAGTATTGCATAGGGTTTGAATCGGCTACAACCTTAGTCGTGTGAAGTAGGATGTAATGACGCAGTTTCTGGATTGTGAGGACAACGACCAGGGTGAGTTTCTCTTCGTGTTTGTACTTCAGGGGTGGCCCTGAGAGGTTTTTACTAACGTAGTAAATGACATGCTCATGATCGTCATCACCGAGTTGGACGAGAACTCCTGCTATAGAAACTACTGAGGCTTAGACGTAGAGGATATAATCGTGATTGTAATCGGGTGCGCTGATTAAAGGGGCATGGGAGAGTGCCACTTTAATATCGTCAAATGATTGTTGGGCATGTTAATCCCAGTGGAATGGGATGTCATGGCATAGTAAGCGGAGGAAACCATGTGCTTGAGTGGCGTAGTCTAGGTCAAATCGCCGTAAGAATTTGGCTTTTCCTTGTAAGCTCTGTAGTTGGTGTAAATTCCATGGGGGGGGATCTTAGTTATGGTTTGGACTTTGATGGGATCCACGGTGATACCGCTTTGGGAAACGATGAAGCCGAGGAGGCACTCGACGGTGATGCAAAAAATGCACTTGAGAGGGTTCAAACGGATGTTGTACTAACGACAATGTTGAAAGACAATTCGTAAATCCTCAAGATGCTGGGTGTGGTGTTTGGATCGAGCAGTGAGATCATCCAAGTATGCGAGAATGATATGAGCCAGATCGTGAAAAATGTATGTCATCGCCCACTGGAAAGTGGCGCCAACATTTTTTAGGCCGAAAGGCATGACATGATAAGAAAACATGCCCAAAGGGGTGGTGAATGCGGTTTTGTATTGATCGGCCAGATGGATTTGAATCTGGTTATAACCATAGAAACCATCCATGAAGGATAGAGCCTTGTGGCTAGTGCAATTGTCGATAATTTGATCGATGAAAGGCGTGGGGAAGTTGTCTTTGGGACAGGCGTGATTGAGATCACGAAAGTCCATGCAGAATCGGACAATGCCCTGTTTTTTGTTAACGGGTATAGGTTTGGAAACCCATGATGTGTAGGCGATGGGGTAGATGAACCCAACCGTGCGTAATTTTTCAATATCATTTTTGATAGCTACTACTTTGGATGGGTGTAGCGGTCGCTTTTTTTAATGCACGGGTGTAATGTCAGGCCAGGTGTCGATGCGGTGTTCGACAATAGAAGGATCTATGCTAGGCATTTCTGTGTATGATCAGGCAAAGATATCCCGATATTCCTGGAAGATGGCTTTATAGGCCGAGATTTCTTGAGGAGTGCAAGTGGCACCAACGATGATTTCCTTGACGACTCCAGTTTTGATGGAATATCGATCTTTGATAGTCGGGGAAATGTTGACCATATTACCTTCTTCAAAAGTGTCAGGGGATGGGATGGGGTTGTTGAACCTGTCGATATTCCATGATGGGATGAAATCCTTGGTTTCGACTATGTATATGGGGTTTTGGGTAGGAGGCATGATGACTTCCTGTGAAAAGAAAAGTGCTCTGTGGTGTAGCAGATCCCATGGGTAGTCGGGGGTGTTTAGTTCCTCAAGTATGTCCTCGTTGAAGTGAAACTGGCGGGAATACAAGGGGTCTAATAGAGCGATATCGGTGACTGTCGCCACGTGGTGTTCTTCTGGTGAAGCAACACGGGGAACCATGCAGTGAGATTGTGATGGTTCGCTTGACATAAACCAAATATCGAGGTACTGAGGAGTACTAGTGGTAGTTGGGTGGAAGATTTCCGTAGGGAAATGTATAGGAGAATTAGGGGGATTTGGGAGTGAATCCTCGGATAAGTTATCCAAGAACCATGGAGGCATGGGGAGTGCCTCTGGTTTAGGAGAAATGATATCGAGAATCTCTAGTGACGAGGTAAAGTCAACCATTTATTCTGTAGGAGGCGTCATGGTTTGAATCATAGACATTTGGCGTCACCTATATTCAATGATTATAGGACATTGGTATGTAAAATGGTCTAGGGATTCGCATAGAGAGCAAGGGAATCTCATATGTTCATTGATTGAAGTTGTGACATAATGGATGTCAGTGATTTTTGGGAGGGATGATGTAGCTGGGTTGGGCTCATTCTAGAATTTTTGGCATACAATGGCTAATGTCTGCCGAAAGCACGGCAGTGCCGGGCAATGTTGGGTATAATGGCCATATTCTGAACATATAGCACAAGTAAATTTGGTTCGCATCCCTTTACTACTTGAGTGAGGGTTGGTAGCAATAGTACTTGCTACAGTGGTGAGTGTTGATGGAGTTTGATTAAGTGGAATCAAGCTCCGTAACTCTAGTAGAGATGGGAATTTGTTGGTTTGGTGTCCATCTTTCTCACATAGCGCGCAACGAGGTTGGACGTGCGGGGGAAGTGGAGCTGTGGGCTTCTTCTTCGTTCGCTTGGCCCCAGCTGTGGCAGAGAGGGTAGCAAGTGGGGGTGTAGATGGTATAGTGGGGGTGAGTATGGGAGTCGTCATTGGGATTCCTTCCGTTTGGGGGGGGAGGGATGGCCGAGGGACCATCTTTGGTGGCTGTAAATACCAAACTGGAATTGCTAATACCATATTAGGGAGGTTAAGCATTGCTGATACTTGGAAGGCTTGTATGCATGGTGGGGGGTAGAAGAAGGGGATTTGAGTGATGGCTTGGGGAACTGTTTCCCAAACTGGGATATGGCCTTGGGGAGGGATGGACTTGTGACTTTTTGGAGTCGATGAGTTCGCGGGAGGCTCATGAGGGGGGAGCTCTGTGACTAGTGGGACGTCAGGTATGATAGAAGCCTCCCGTGGGGGAAGTGTATCCGTGATGTTAGTTCCATTGGATGATATGATGCATACTTGATTGGAAGGATGAAGAAGCAATGGTGCACCATGGTAAGTTCCTAACAATGATGGGTCTTTGAAAATCCTGGGACCCATTTCGATGAGAGGGTATGCGTCATGACTTGTGTGAATGAGAGGGAGGATGTTGTTGATATTGGCCGAGGGGTTAGGATCGTAATGTGACACTTGGTCAATTGTGATGATCTTCCCATTGTGGGGGAACATCATGGTTCGAAAAACAGACGAGGCAACTGCCTTCATAGCGTACATGTAGCTACGACCAAACAAGATATTATAATCGAGTAGGTCATCTATAACCTCAATGTCGATGAGAATGGTTTTGCCCCCAAGTTCTACGAGAACGTTTTGGAAGAGCCCTTCAGGAGACGATGGTCGTCCGTTATAAGCTCTTAAGGTAATGGTAGATGGTATGAGTTCAGGGGAACCGAGTTTCTGCCATACTATTTTAGACATAATGCATGTGGATTCACCTTCATCAATGATGCACCGATGGACTGTAATGTTCCAAATTTTTACTGGAATTTGAAAAGCAATTAGAGCGGGGAGGCGTGGTTCTCCATTGTCGAGATCAAATGTGATGAGGTGAGTATCTGCGGGGTCGACTGCCCCCAAGGTGGAAAGTAATGATTTCCGTTGAGTGGGACAAGTTTGAAGGACCTCTAAGACTGACATGGAGGTCGGGGACTATGCTAAGTCATCAACTAAACTGTAATTATGAGCGGCCCGAGCCTTTGGGTTATGGACATTCCTGCGTAATGGGATGCGAGGGATGCGAAGAGGTGGTTCCGCGTTAGGGCGAGGGATCACCAATGGAGGTCTTGTTGGTGCTGGGATTGTCTCTAGTGGAATGATAAGAGATTTAGTAGGTGCGTGGTATTGGCGATTACGTGTTTGCAGAAGGATTTCTTCCTCATTGGTGAGGAGGATCGTATGATCTGCTGGATTGTTTGGATTGAGGTACTGTCCCAACTGTGGTGGGGTAGGTTGTATCTCTTGTTGAGTGTTCATCACACCTTGGTGTGGAATGGGATTCTGTAACACGACTGGTGGGGGTTGTTGCACGTATTGTTGTGGGGATTTTTGGGGGGTAGGCGGTGCTGGAGGATGTGGTAGATTGTCGGAGTCTTTCAGTCATTTAAATTCTACGATTTGGGGGCAATGATGAGTATAATGACTGAAATCACCACAAAGAGCACAAGGGAAGTTGGTTTTAACAGTATTGTTATTTCTCCCTTGACGCCTATTGTTGTTTCCCCCCTGGGGGTTTTGATTCCCTTGGTTCTAGTTGCCCCCAGTAGGTTGGTTCTGCTGGGGTTGATTCCCGCCTTAACCTTGGTTATTATTGTTCCTAATTCTCCCTTTCTTTTTATCATTATTTGACGGGTGGGTCGGATTTGCCGTATTCAGCTGTTCGAAATCTTGATATTGCTGAACGGGAGAGGGTTGAATGAAGTTCACCCCAGCGTGAGGATGTGGGGGAGCCATGGGTTGTGGGGGACCAGGAAATGGAAAGTATGGATTCTGTGGGACTTGTGATCCGTAAGATACGTAGGAAGGCGTTGCGCTTTCGCTAGTACTATAAGTTTAGGTAGAGGGGTTACCCAAACTTGTTTGAATAGGTGGGTGTATGGGGGGTGCCGATGGTAGCCTAGTGATGGGTGAAAGCATAGGAATAGGGTATGGTTGTTGATAAGGGGGTGGGTGGTAATGAGGGGTGCTGCCATATGCCGATGGATATTAAGGTGTGCCATACATAGGTGGTTGTTGGGGTTGTAGACCATGGTGAGCGGTATTACCAATTAGTCCGTCTGCTGAGTGAGACATCCCGGGTTTGTCTTGGCCAAATGGCACAGGTTTTGGGAGATCAGGAAGTACAGTGTACAAGTACCCTGACTGTGAATAGATGAGGTCGTACTATTGAGCCTTACTGATGGCTTCTTCTTCAGACTGAGGGAAGGTGGAAGCCACATCCTTACCAAGGAGAGAGATAAGTGATCTAAGAAACCAATCAAGACACTGTTGTTTGGTTTATTTTGCTTTGCATAAACTACGTCACCTACCCCACTCGTGAATGTGATTAGCGATATGTGTGGCTGAGGTTTGTTTGAAATTAGAGAGTAGTTCCAGACCATTGTCATGGCGGATGGGTAATTGGAAGAAGGTAAAAAATTCTTTGGCCAAGGACTCAAAAGTCGCATGGGACCCCGATTTTTCATCTACATACCATTTGGCTGATGGGCCAGTGAGTGTGCATTGAAATAATCTTAGTTTGATGGAATCATCCATGATGCTATTGGAAGAGCACCATAGGTGGAAAGTCATGACATGATTGGCAGGGTCATCCCCTGCTTTTCCTTCAAACTTGGGGATGTCTGAAGGTAGATTGGTGGGCATTGTAGGCCATGTGGGGTCATGCAATATAGGATCATTGGTGAGTTTGCTTAGATCTGGTATGTTAAGAGAGGCCAAATATGACATCAATAGTGTGGGTGTAGGATTAGTTCCATCCATGGTGTGAGTGTTTTGTGAACCTGACCCTTGAGGAGGTTTAGGTGGGTTGGTAATTCCCCCTGGAGAGGAAGTTGGCCTCCTGCTTCCATGTAAAGGGGAGCGAGTGGATGGTGAACCTTGGGAAGTGGACCCAAGTAAGGTGGAACCAAGCAAAGCTGATCCTAGGATAGTGTCACTCACTGGAGTGTGAGAAGGTGGTGCCAATGAGTTGGCAAGACTAGGTACTCCCCCTAAGATAGGAGGGAGGTTTAGTAGGCATCTGGAATGGCGGGGATTTTGTGGGTCCCCTATGATGTTCGACTAGTTGAGTGAATGTGTGTGAATGGTGGTGAGAGTAATAAAGAAGCAAAAGCCTTTGTTGCAATTTTTGAACTTTACACAATATATAGCTAAATCAACATGTAATTAGAAGTGCATCATACATAAAGTAAAAGAAGAATACATGTGGATAAGTGGGTTTTGTCTGCGTGGGGGATCAAAGTAAAACAAATGCTCGTGTCCTAAAAGACGTAACGTCCTTCCTCTCAAATAGCACTGGACCTTCCAATAGTACTCAACAGTGGGGTCTGAAGTCACCGGAAGAGAAACTAGTGAAGGATGAAATAATCAGTTATAATGAGGGGTAAAGGGGGCATATCCAGAAAGAGCTGGCGATATTTCCCAATAGCCACACAAAATCCGATCAAGGTGCAATTGCAGCCCACAATTGCCACCTGGGTAGATGTCCTACAATTTGGTCACTAGGTACCTCGGTCAAAGTGTGACATTTAGATTTTCAGCCTAAGAAATGGGTCACGGGTTGGATCCCGTCCAAGAGGTGGGTGCCTCAAGGGGGAACTCACAGAACAACCAGACCTCGGCCTTCAACCCTTCACGGGTATCTCCCTGCCTTATGGTATTAGGAACACTTGACTTGGAGGATTTTAAGTTCCCTATTTGACAACTGCTATTGTTTTGATAATGCGAGAACCAAATAACGGGGAGTTATTTGGATGCCTATCCCCGAAATCCTACCTAGACTAAAAAATTTCTTTTGGCACCTCCTGTGGAGGAAAACTTAGTGAGTTTTTAGAAAATTTTTAGATGTGGTTGTTTGAGAGATTGGGGGTGTGAACCAACCTCATTGAAATTAAATGGGATTGGATAGTTTCATCAAGAAAAGGGCGTTTTAGAATCCCTTTGGAGGAAACTTACTTTGACCGCCACGTTTCAAGAAGAAAACTATGTGAGTGATAAGTGACTTTTGTGTGTGAATGAGTGAAAAGTGTGCCAATGTTTTAATAAATTAGGTGTCACCTTGCTGCATGTGGACTTCGCTTGGTCCTTACAAGTGTTGATTACCTAATTAACTAAATGCCTTTGGTACAACCTTGCGTAATTCAAAAGTCCCTAGGAAGCTAGCATGTGGACATGTGGGTCCGTTACTATTCCTTTAACTCCCTATTGTGATTTGATCTAAGAAAATCTTTGAAACTATCCTAGATTGTGATCATGTGGGCGTGTATGGGACCATTACAAAAACCTTTAAACTTCCCTAGTGATCTATTCTAAGAAAGTAAATTTCAACACTATCCTATCTTTGTAGCATGTGGGCATGTATGGGCTCGTTACAATCTTAAGATGTGTTTGAAAAATAAACTAAGAGGAGTCCCAAGAAGGGATATTGTCCCCTCCTAAAGGTTTTAATCTTCTTAAGGGAGATGAAATTGTCCCACAATATTTTTCTGATTCTCAAGGTCGCTTGGATGCGCGAGAGAAGAGCATACTAAGCGATTTTTTTCCAACTTCTAGTCCTAATGCAAGTTATATGTGATTACAAATGATTTCCAACTTATATTTTTAGTCAAAACAAGCCATCCATGTGGCAGAAATGAAAGCAAAAGAGGAAATAATGATTTTAACCCCCTAAGTGCCTATGTGTTTTGACTAATCCATTTATATGAAGAGGGGAATAAGTGTGGTGTAGCTTTAAAACATGCATGAAATCACTTCCAAGGAGGCTAATGGCCTTCCCCAACTCACAAAAAACTTTACAATATGTAATTTTTGCACAGGTGCACGGGTCTCAGTGGAGACATAGGCGCACAGAGCACATGTGCGCAGGTTTAAACAAATTCTTGGGCGCAGGTGCACAAAACAAGACTGTTACTTAGGCGCATGTTCGCACGATGTGCGTCTGTGGGCCTAAAAACCCGGGCACAGGTGACACAAGGCCGTGAATGAAAATTCTGGATGGAATTCTCTCAATTCAACTTGGAATTGGATGTTTAGCAGGTCGGCTTGGGCCGGTTAATGCACCTGCAAGTTAAATAAACCAAAAGAAGAGATAGAAAAACCCAAATGGGGTAGGAAATTGATACCTTTCCCCTGTGGAGTCACCAATCTGTTGTGCCTCTTTCATCACCTTAGTGAGCAAAAAAGAGGTGCTTGCAAGCTTAGTTGGGTTTGCTAAGCAGGACAGCTGTAAGGGAAAGGGTTAGAGAAAGAAATATAAAAGAACAACTAAGAATTAAACTAAGAAATAAAAAAACAACTAAACTAATGAGCATAGGGACATAAGGACAAAAGAAACAACAAGACCCATGTCACCAATGGTAAGGTTGATATTAGTGAAAGAAAACACCAAGAAGAAAGAGGACTATGGGTCCCTTCTTCCTCCAAGGGAGGGCTCTTGGACCCCCACAAACAAGCTCTTCTTACAACTTTGAAAATGAAAAATGGTGAAAGAACTCCAAACAAATCCACTCAAGGGGTGAGATGGATTGCCCAATGTAATGATGCTAGTATACTCTTGGCAAGAATAGAGAATTCTTCAAGAGAATAGTGGCAGCATAACTTTGCTATGAAATTCCTTGTAAAATGAAGTGCATCCATGGCCTTCTTATAGCATTCCTTTGAGGTATTGTGCAATCGGTTTGTAGTGTGTAAAGAGGATAATTAGGGCATTTCTAGGTCTTTGACCAGCCACCCAGTCGAATCCAGTCCAGATTTGAGTGTCAAATCAACTTGGAAGCTGAACCAGAAGTGGGTGGGAGGCCGACCACTCTCATAAATGCGCCATTTCTCAGGTGTGCGGCTTTTTGTGACAACATTCGTGCATGGTGCGCATGTGCTTGATTTTTGCATTTTTTCTACACACATGTGTGCACGCTCTCTGTGTCGTCATAACGCCCTTTAATTTTAGCACTGGTTGCATAGTTTTTGACCATTTGGAAATGATTTTGTGGTAATATTGGTCCATGGGTGACCTCATAACTATTTGGCGATGCTAAATTCTTGTAACCATTTGCGGACGAAATTTCAGTGATAACACCAATTGCAAGTCGCATCCCAAACCATTTCAGGGACTCTTGACCAATTCCTCCTCAGGGCATAAAAACCTAACGTAGCAGCATTTTTTAGTTCCGTGAGATGATGCAAGATTTTTTAGGCCTAGAATAGGAGACCAAATTATCCATCTACTCCTAAGGGATGGTTTCATAAATTTTAACCCTTAATCCAAATGTTGCATTGCTTCAAACTGAGCAAAACACTAGTTCTCAAAATCAATAAGCAAAGCATATTACAAGGCATGGAACCCATGAGTGAGGGGTGCTCTAGCTGACATCCTATCCTAGTAATCCATCGGAGTTGACGGTTCATCAATCTGAGTCTCGGTTTTAATTTTATGCCCAGTTGGAAGTCACATCCCAAACCATTTCACGGACTCTTGGCCAATTCCTCCTCAGGGCATAAAAACCTAGCGGAGCAACATTTTTGAGTTCCATGAGATGCTGCAAGATTTTTTAGGCATGCAATAGGTGACCACATTGTCCATTCGCTCTCGAGGCATGGTTTCATAAATTGGACCCCTAAATCCAAATGTTGCATTGCAGCTTACTGAGCAAAACCATTGCTCTCAAAATCAATGAAATAAAAAACTTCCGAGGAATTAGACCTGGGAGTGAGGGGTGCTCTAGCTGAAATCCTATGCCAGGAATCCAATGGAGACAATGATTCCTCAATCCGAGTCTCATTTTTCATTATATTTCCAGTTGCAAGTTGCATCCCAAACCATTTCGGGGACTCTTGGCCAATTCCTCCTCAGGGCATAAAAACCTAACAGAGAAACATTTTTGAGTTACGTGAGATGTTGCAAGCTTGTTTAGGCATGGAATAGGTGACCACATTGTCCATCCACTCCCGAGGCATGGTTTCATAAATTAGACCCCTAATTCCAAATGTTGCATTGCTTCTTACTCAACAAAACCCTAGTTCTCCAAATTGATGAAAAAACAACCTCTGAGGCATGGGACCCGAGAGTGAGGGGTGATCTAGCTGAAATATTATCCTAGGAATCCAAAAAAGATGACAGTTACTCAATCCAAGTCTCGGTTTTCATTATATGTCGAGTTGGAAGTCGCATCCAAAACCATTTCGGGGACTCTTGGCCAATTCCTCCTCAGAGCATAAAAACCTAACAGAGCAACATTTTTGAGTTTTGTGAGATGCTGCAAGATTGTTTAAGAATGGAATAGGTGACTACATTATCCATCTTTTCTGGAGGGACGGTTTCATAAATTGGACCCCTTAATCCAAATGTTGCATTGATTCAAACTGAGAAAAACACTAGTTCTCAAAATCAATGAGTAAAGCAACTTCTGAGGCATGGCATCTGAGAGTGAGGGGTGATATAACTAAAATAGTATCCCAGTAATCCATCCAATTTGACGGTTCCTCAATCCGAGTCTCGGTTTTCATTTTATGCCCAGTTGCAAGTTGCATCCCAAACCATTTCAGGGATTCTTGGCCAATTTCTCCTCACGACATAAAAACCTAACATAACATCAGTTTTGAGTCTTGTGAGATGGTGAAATCTTGTTTAGGCATGGAATAGGTGACCACATTGTCCATCTTCTCCTTAGGCATGGTTTCATAAATTGGACCCCTAAATACAAATGTTGCATTACTTCTTATTGAGAAAAACCCTAGTTCTCAAAACTGATGAAAAAAACAACTTCTGAGGCATTGGACCTATGAGTGAGGGGTTCTCTAGCTGAAATCCTATGCCAAAAATCCAATGGAGACGATGGTTCCTCAATCTGAGTCTCATTTTTCATTTTATGCCCAGTTGGAAGTCGCATCCCAAACCATTTTGGGGACTCTTGGACAATTCCTCCTCAGGGCATAAAAACCTAACGGAGCAACATTTTTGAGTTCCATGAGATACTGCAAGATTGTTTAGGCATGGAATAGGTGACCACATTGTCCATCATCTCTCGAGGAATGATTTCATAAATTGGACCCTTAAATCCAAATGTTGATTTGCTTCTTACTAAGCAAATCCTTAGTTCTCAAAATCGATGAAAAAAGAAACTTCCGAGGCATGGGACCTAGAAGTGAGGGGTGATCTAGATGAAATCCTATGCTAGGAATCCAACGAAGATGACAGTTCCTCAATCTGAGTCTTGGTTTTCGTTATATGCCGAGTTGCAAGTCGCATCCCAAACCATTTCGGGGACTCTTGGCCAATTCCTCCTTAGGGCATAAAAACCTAACGAAGCAACGTTTTTGAGTTCCATGAGATGCTGCAAGTTTTTTTAGGCATGGAATACATGATCACATTATCCATCCTGTCCCGAGTGAAGGTTTCATAAATTGGACCCTTTAATCCAAATGTTGCATTACTTCAAACTGAGAAAAATACTAGTTCTCGAAATCAATGAGTAAAGCAACTTCCGAGACATGACACCCGGGAGTGAGGGGTGCTCTATCTATAAGGCATGCAAAGGCAAGGCATGAAATAGCATGGAAAGGTGAGGCGTGATATGGAAAGGCATGGTATGGAAAGACAAGGCATGGTAAGTGAATTCAAGGCATGGCATTGCAAGGCATGGTATGGAGGGGCATGGCATGGAAAGATATACCATACGATAACAAGGCATGGCATGGAATGACATGACAATGCATGATAAGACAAGGCATGCAAAGGAAAGGCATGGCATGTCAAGGCAAGGAATGCAAATCCAAGGCATGGCATGGAATGGTAAGTCAAGGCAATGCATGACATGGCAAGGCAAGGCAAGGAAATGCAAGGTATGGCATGCAAAGGCAAGGCATGACATGGCATGGCATAGAAAGGTAGGGCATGATATGGAAAGGCATGGTATGGAAAGACAAGGAATGGAAAGTGAATGCAAGGCATGGTATGGAGAGGCATGGAAAGGAAAGGCATACCATACGATAGAAAGGCATGGCATGGCATGGCATGGAACGACAAGGCATGTCATGGCATGGAAAGGCAAGGCATGGCATGGCATGGAAAGGAAATAAAATGTATGGCATGACAAGGGAAGGAAATGCATGGCATGACAAGGCAAGGGATGACATGGAAATACATGCAAAGGAAAGGCATGACATGGCATGGCATGGCGAGGAAAGGCATGGAAAGGAAAGGAATGGCATGGCATGGAATGGTAAGGCAAGGAAATGCATGGCAAGGAAAGACAATGCAAGGCATGGCACTGCAAGGCATGAAAAGGCAAGGCATGGAAAGACATGGAATGACAAGGTATGACATGACATGGCATGCCATGGAAAGGCAAGGCAAGGAAATACACCTTGACACCTTTTATTACATTTTTGTCATAATTTTAAACCCTTTAGGGTTTGATGTATTGAATTTTTTCTTTGGAAGGATTGACATTTGGATGTGGTCTAGTTGAATGAGTATCAAGAGCATCTTTAAAAATACCTATAAACTAGTTAATTCTCAAAGGACCTTTGAAGCATATTACAGTGGGCCAAAATGTCCTAGAAAAATATTCATTTATGAAATATAAGAGAAGAAAATATATAGACCAATTAACTCTCAAAGGATTTTTATAGAAAAACATAATCATATATAGCACAAAATGGAGAGGGTTGGAACTTACGGTTATGTAATAGACTTTACAGTTGATAGTTAAAAGGTATAATTTTTTTTTTTTTACGATCTTTACTAACGCATGTTTTACATCATTGGAATGACTTCTTATTTGTAACTTATTTGAATTTTTTTTTTTTTTTAATGTCTGGAGGAATCAACAACTAGTTTGGCATGTGCTCGTGTTACACGTGGCCGTGTTATCCAACTGCTACCACTATAACCTCTAGGTGTGCCCACGAGGCCCTGTACACGACACACATTGTAAGTCGGGGGGAGTTGAACTCTAAACCTCATGGAACTTCATTTTCACGACACTTGCCAATTGAGCTACCCCCCCGGGGGCAACTTATTTGAAATTTTATTATGGTCTGTGCACATTGATATGATGTAATATGATTATGGTTTCGTTTCATATGTTGTAATATTAGAAATATAACAAAAAAATTACATATTGCATGAAATAAATAATAACTTTTCATTTTGAATGTTCTTTTTTACAGAACACAGGTCTTCCAGAAGATCCAGTTGATCCTCATGAGATAGATCCAGATTATAATGGGTCTGATACATACATGGGACTCGGGAGATGTTGATGATGAGGCAGATGAAGAAGACACTGTGAATGGCGACGATGATGACCACATTGATGGTGATCAAGATAATGATGATGACCTAGTTGCTGGTAGTATCCAGTGACATTGATCATATAGACTCCATCATGGATCATTGCTCATATATCGTTATGATGCCTATTTTCATGTTTACTATCATATGTATCATTTTCACCTGCAATACCATATTATTGAGTTTTATCATTTTGACTTATATCATTTGGACATATATCATCTTAACTTACATCGATTGTTGGCCATGTATCATTCTAACATGTTATTAATCTACTGTCATATTTGATTTTCACTTGTTGTAGTTATATATGATGATGATCTTATCAGTATTAAAGATATAAGTTGTTTGACATGATACTTATCTAATATTGATATATTTGACTAGTTTTAATTATAGATGATGATCATGTTATAATCATTATCTTGTTATTTTATATATATTGTATGTTGTATATTTTATTTAGATGGAGATTTAATAAGTATAATGTTGTTTTTAGTTTGTATGGATGTCCAATTCCCTAAAAATTCTTTATAAAAGCTATCATATAAAATACTTCAAATGCAATATGACTTTCTCTATAATAATATAAGTTTTTTAAGATGCATGATATATTTAACTAATTAAATTGAAATAAAAAAATTAAATTACTAAATGGAAGTTAAAAAGGACACAACATGAGTTGTTAAAATGGAAGCAAAATGTGGCTCTAAAATGGAAGTAAAACTCGGCATTAAATTTGAAGCCATACTTAGAGCTATTTCTGGATCTAAGTAAGAAGCTAAATTGATTGCTTAACAAGAAGCAAAATTGGATGCTAAAATAAGCAAATCCCAACACTAGAAGGAAGCAAACCCTGGACCTAAAAAAGAAGAAAAACCAAACGCTAAAAATGAAGCAAACCTTGGAACTAAAAGGAAAAAAACCTTGGAACTAAAAGAAAGCAAACCATGGAGCTAACAAGGAAGCAATTCTGGAAGCAAAAAAAGATGCAATAATGGAAGCACATCTTGGCGTTAATTTGGAAGCCAAACTAGAAGCTATTTCAACAATACACTAGAAGAAAAACATGAAGCATGATTGGGAGCTAAAATAGGCACCACCCTTGGAGCTAAACTAGGCGCTAAACCAGGAGCTAAATTAGGCGCCACACCTGGAGCTAAACTAGGCACTAAACCAGGAGCTAAACTAGGAGCCAAATTAGGTGCCACACCTGGAGCTAAACTAGGCGCTAAAATAGGAGCTAAAGCAAGAGCTAAACTAGGTGCTAAACCAGGAGCTAAACTAGGAGCTACACATGGAGCTAAAATAGGTGCTAAACCAGGAGCTAATTTAGGCGCCACATCTGGAGTTAAACTAGGAGCTAAACCAAGAGATAAACTAGGTGCTAAACTAGGAGCTATACTAGGAGCTACCCTTGGAGCTAAACTAGGTGCTAAACCAAGAGCTAAACAAGGAGCTAAATTAGGCGCCACACTTAGAGATAAACTAGGCACTAAACTAGAAGCTAAACCAAGAGATAAACCAGGAGCTATTTTGGGTACTATTTAGGGAGCTATATCTCATGTTAGGCATTAATCTAGGCACTAAATCGAGAGCAAAATTGGGTGCTAAATCAGGAGCAAAACCAGGTGCTAAAGCAACTGCAAAACCTAGCGCTAAAGAGGGAGCAAAACTGGGCACTAAAGAGGGAGACAAAACTAGGCGCTAAATCTGGTGCCCAGGTGAACACGTCGTTTAGCACCGGGTTTTGCACCATCCCATCGCCCCAATTCATGCACTCAAATACACTAAATTATGGTGGTAAAATAGGCGCTAATGGCATGTTTTGTTGTAGTGTTCTCCCCCTCTTAATAAGGCTGTGACATCAAAGCCAATTTGATAATTTGAAACCATGTACACAAATTTTTTTAGTTATGAGTTCCAAATCATGCATCATATTCATCAATCAAATCCAAGTTGTCATATTTGAATGATAATCACTTCAAATTCAATTATTATATAATTATCATCTGCATCATGAATGAAAAAAAGTCAGTTTAATACTATTCAAATCCTTAGTATCCTTAGCATTCTCGAATCAAAATCACAATATTATTGTCAATTTATCGAATATAAATTGTCAAAGATTGTGATTAATCCATATCAATTCTAGTCTTTACAGCATTACTATAGATCCACTTCTAAGAAGGTGGAGTAACTACTCATCCTCTGAGGTGATTTGAAGTGTTAAGAGTCCAAAGGTAAGTATGTTACCATTCTCATTCAACATGTAATAAATAATTTCCCAAATGAGACGGGACATGAGGCATAGCGTGATGTTGTTTCACTTATCCTTTTATAATATATCAGTCATATGTAATCACCTATTATCAAGTAATCATCCTTTATGTTCTTGAGTTTCCTTAGAATTATTAGTGTACAACCAATATTGTTGGATCGACAATTTGAAATGCCACACCAATATATCTAGATGTCATTACTTTCAAGTCATCAATAGTGTGAAAAAAATCACGTATATTTTCAAATGCATTAATTCCCATTGAATCTTTATCTGTGAACACCATCATTAATGAGTGAAGTTGTTGATTGACCAATACTATCTATATTACTACTTATGTGAAGCATAGTCATTAGGCCACTAAAATCATTAGGGACACTAATAAATTCTTGTCATGATCAGTATCATTAATACCCATACAACATTATCAATTGTTTAATTCTAGTGTTGTTGATTCATAGTTAACTCCACCAGATCATCATTGGTCTACTTGTGCATCAACATAATTATCATCATCAATACTCAAATGGATCGTACATTATCGATACTATCCACTTATTGAATTTCATCACAATTTATCTATCTGCTAACATTTCCATATCATCTAGCCATTAAGATCATTATTGACCCAAAAATAATCAGAAATGAGTCATAATATTACCAGATTCGTTATTCATCAAATTAAATATTCAAGATCAACCATTGTAATTAGGCATAATTCATGGCTAATGATCATGCTGAATCATGATATCCATGCCATTATGCCTCTTCATTACTCACATTTATGAAATTATCCATTTCTAAATAGTCTTAGTTCCTCCATATCATCCTTGTTTTTCAGGATCATATCAATCATTATCAGCAACATCCACAAATCGATTCATCATCAAATGAAATTATATACCATCAATGATTAGTCGGTTCCCCAAACATTGTTATGTTATCCAATCAATAAAGCAAAATTATTATAGAACCAACCCTTAATTAAAATTCATAGAGCATTATCATTGTATTAACATACTACTTAGTCAAATTGTCACCTATATTTATATTTATGAACATCAACATATTAGAATTATGGAAGGAATGTTATTCTCATTCAGATAATCACCATTTATTTATAGGAGTTATAGGCCCTATTTGTCATAATGAAATTCTGTCATTATCCCCGACGTCCCCTCCACCGTTGGGTTTTCACTCGTCACTTGAAACAGCCAATACATAGAAGCTTTGAAGGGGATACAGAGGATATATAATATTGTTTCGTTAGTTCGCGTGGACGACTTCTCCAGCGCTAAAATTTTCTTGATGGACAACCCCTCTGCAAACGGTCCCTACGTTTGGAGTGCCATCAATATATCCGTCCTACAGTTGGCAGACTGCTTACCCAGACGCTATCTTGTATTTTACAAAGCTACACACCCTTTCACAACCTCTTTGGAAGTTTGAATCATTATTATCAGGTCATAATTAATTAGTTTTTACACTAAAAATTAATTAAAAAATAAAATTTGTATATTTATGTAATATAGTTATTTTATGTTTTAAGGTGTATTTAATTGATATAATTGCTATAGGTTTATTTTGAGTTTGAATCTATTAAATATTAAAAATAAATTAAGTATTAAATATTGGAGTTTTCTAACTATTTTAAGTTTTAGTCTTTTTGTTGGAATGAGGATATAAATCTTTATGAAATTATAATTTTATGTTGTTTAAATTGTATTTCTAAATGTATAAATGGATTCAATTTGCTGAAACTTTTGGGGTACTTCAATTATAAACAATTAATTATTCAAATCTGGAGATCCAAAAATTTCTGGTTAAATTTTTGGTACAGAAAAATATCCACATAAAAAAGCCAAAACATAGAACACTTAAACTAGAACTTAAATATTGAGAGAGATAAACAATTAAAATTATATTAAGTATTAAATATTAAGAGAGAAAAACAATTAAATATATTAAGTATCAAATATTAAGAGAGAAAAACAATCAAGATGTAAATTTTTTATGATTAATTTTTTTTAAAATATAATTTATTAATTAAAAATTATGTGAATGTGATTTTTTCTAAATAGTTATTAAATATTACTATATTTTTAATTATAATGTTATGGATATAACAATTTTTTTATACTAACAAAATTTTTAAACTATCTAAGTAAAATATACTACTTTATTTAGTTGTATTTTAATATTAAATTTTATTTTATATGGTGTAGATATAAATTTAATTAATTATGAATTTTATAAATATTAGCAACCTCTTATTAATATAAATAAAAACATTTTTCTTATATTTTATTTTGATATTAATTCTTACAATATTTTATTTTAATATTAAATCTTATTTTGAATGAATTTTTTTTCAGTTCTTTTAATAAAAAAAATTAAATGGTATGTCAAAAAGTATAAGTTAAATAGTAAAAGAGAATGGGAGGTGAGTTTGTACCTAAAGTTAGAGTGATTTAAATTAAAATCCTTGTAATATTACCAACATAAACTAATCTTGTAACTTGATGAACATAAACCCTAATAAATGCATCTTAATTTTGAAACAATCATATGATTAATCCTAATATGACTAAACCCAACAATTCCTTACACGAAACTCACAATGTCACACTCATGACCACACCTCTCTATCTTAAGAACTTTGTCCCTTGTCACATTGTGACAAACATTTCCCAATGTCGCAATGTCTCGAACATCTGCTTATGTCACATTGTGACAAACATCTCCCTACATTGCAATGTGTCAAACATCTTTGGACGTTGCATTTTGACGAACATTTCCCAAGATCACAATGTCATGAACATTGACCTATGTCACATTGTGACAAACATTTCCCAACGTTGCATTGTCACAATCACTTACTGACATTGCAATGTGTCGAACATCTCCCGACCTCACATTGTGACAAACATTTCCCAACATCACAATGTGTCAACCATCTCTCGACATCACATTGTGGTGAAAATTTCCCTACATCTCTATGTCACAGACATTGCCCAATGTCGCATTGTGACGAATATATCCCAATGTCGCATTGTGACAAACCATGGTTTTACATAATCACCATGCCGAACCATATGCAACTCAACAGTGTCAACTAATGTTGAAATATGGTCACAAAAAAACATGGTCAACCATGGTTAATGTTAACTACTGGCAATGTTGACCATGGTCAACCAAAGTACATTATCAACTAGCAATTTGGTCAACCATTCTCATTGTCATGGTCAGCCATGGTCAATGATGGTCTTGGTCAACCATTCTCATTATCATGGTCGACCATGGTCAATGATGGTCTTGGTCAACCATTTTCATTGTCATGATCGACCAAGGTCAAGGTCAACCACTACCATCCATTGTGAACCTTGGTCAACCATTCTCACAATCAACCATGGTCATGGAAACCATGGTTTTGGTCAACCATGGTTATGGTAGACCATGGTTGCGGTCAACCAAGGTCATTATCAACAAGAAATTTGGCCAACCATGGTCATTTTTATGGTCAACCATGGTCATGGTCATGTTAAAATTTTTTCCAATGTCACAATGTGAGGAACTTCCCCTTGCCCGTGCATTGTCAAAATCACTTACTAACGTTGCATTAATGTGTTGAACATCTCTCGATGTCACATTATGACAAACATTTCTGAATGTCACAATGTGTCGACCATCTTTTGACATCACTTTGTGACGAACATTCCCCAACGTCGTAATGTCACAAATATTTTCCATCGTCACAATGTGACAAACATCTCCCATTCTCACACTATGACAAACCATGGTTTTACATAATCACCATGCTTAAGCGTAAGCAACTCAACATAGTCAATTAATGTCAAAATATGGTCATGAAAATAGGAGGCCAACCATGGTCATCTATGGAAAAAATATATCAACCATGGTTAACCATTGTCAACCATGGTCAACCAAAGTCAACCATGGTCAACCATGGTCATGGTCACCTAAATTCAACTATAGTGAAGTTCATGCCCAACCATGGTCAACCATAGAAAACCAAATCCAACCAAGATCTTCCAAAGTTAACCGTGCTCGTGGTATATGTCATGGACAACAACTGTCAACCATGGTTAACCATTGTAAACCTTGGTCAACCATAGTCAAGGCCAACCAAGGTTAACCATGGTCATGGCCATGCTCAACCATGGTCAACCATAGTGAACGATAGTAAACCAAAGTCAATCGAGGTCTACGAAAGTTAACCATGGTCATGGTCAACCATAATTAAACATGGTCATAGTAAACCAAGGTCAACCACAATTAACCATGGTCATGGTCAACCATATTTAACCATGCTCATGGTCAAGCAAGGTCATGGTCAAACCATCATTAATCATGGTCAACCATGCTCAATCATAGTCAACAATTGTAAACCAAAGTCAACCAAAGTTAAGCATGGTCAACCATTGTAAGCCAGTGTATTATTGTAAACCAAAGTCAACCAAGGTCTACAAAAGTTAATGTATTACTTTATTATTAATTTATTTATGTAATATATTAATATATTTTCACATAAATGTATTAATACATTATTAATGTATTATTACTTTATTAATGCATGAGTAATTTAATGTAATACTTTAATGTATTTATGTAAAAATGTATTATTAATATATTTTTAATTTATTAATGTAGTATTAATACTTTATAATTTAATGTATTAATCTATTTTTGGATACTTTAAATTATTTATGTACTAATGCTTTGTTATTGTAATAATTAATAATATTTTAATACTTTATTAATGTCTTAATTAATTAAGGAATATTCGAAAGGATTAAAGTAATAATATATTATTAATGTATTATTAGTTTATTAATACTTTATTAAATATTATTGTAATACATTAATGTATTGATGATGATGATGATGATGATGATGATGATGGTGATGATGATGATGATGAAGAAACGTCCACTATAACCGAGTTGGTCTATCAGACCTTAAGAGGAAAAGTGATTACTTGTGATTCTTTAGAATTTTGTTTTTGTGCTCGAAAAACATTAAGAGAAGTTTGCCAAGATTACCATAGTTTTTTTTAGTTAAGAGGTTAGGAAGGTTGGTAGTGTGACAAATATTTTGAAAATGAGATCTAATCTGGGTATAGGTTGGACAATCTAATAGAAAGTTTTTTTCATCTTCAACTTTCTTAGTGTCACAAAGGTGACACACTCTTTCATCCCATGGCGTTTTAGAAATTGACCAATGCCCAGTTTCACTATGGAGCTCGTGAGAATTTGTTCTTATCTTAGCAATGCTTATTTTTTTTCTTTTCTCTTGTCAAAACAGATAGATAATTTTGATCTTCTAAATTAGGGTTGATTACATCATTATAATAACTTAACTTTATTTTTTCCTCTAACTCTTTATCACACCACATTTTCTTCTTAAATTTTCATTTGATCATATTTTTAATAGTATCTTTATTCTACAAAATGGTGTCTTCCATGATTCTCCAATAGTTTATCCAAGACTGGGCATCTTTATGCCATCCTCGCTTGAGTCTATGGTGGTTACAACTTGATTTTGAATCATGTTTAGGAATCCTATTGTCTTCCATGTTGTTTAAATCATTCTTATGCATTAGGTATCTATTCATAGTCGTTCTCTCAATGGGGGAGATGATTGTTTCTAAGAGAAGGATGGGATAGGGTGTATTTCCTTTAATTTTGAGATTATAGGTTATAAAATTCTCTTGTGTTTTCTCTATCTTTCTCCACGATTCACAAGAGATACTACAACCCCAGACTTCACATCCATAAAGAATAATAGGTGTAATGAGAGTCTCAAAGAGGAGTTTCTTCTTATCCCAAATCCAAAGATCGGTTGAATTACAATTGTTTTCAAGCCCATAATAAGATTTCCCTCCCCCAATAATCCATTTCTCAATGCTATAATTCCAGTTGATTTTGTGGTGAATATCAATTCCAAGATATTATTATGAAGTCACTTCCTCCAAGTTGTTGTTTTCATATACAAAGGTATCATGAGTGATTTTAGTGGATTTAATAATCATGACCTTATTCTTATCAGTATTAATAGTCATACCCATATTGGAGAAAAAATCCTTGAGGATTCTTAGTTGGTTTTCAAGATCATGGGGATTCCTTTCCATAAGAACGATATCATCAGCATAAAGAAGAAGATTGATGACCATACTAGTGAGAGTAGGGCCGACATAACCTTCTTTTTCCAAACAATCTTCTAACTTGTCAATGTATATGCCAAAACAGGTAGGGGACAAGGGAAAACCTTGTTTGACTCCAATATTGCATTTAATCTCTTTCGACCATCCCTCGGTGTTTTTAAACTTGGCAATAACATTCTCATACATCCTTATTGTAGCAGCCCTCAGCTCAAGAGGCACTTTTACCTCTTCCAACCTATTCCAAAGGTTTTTCCTAGGAACCATGTCAAAAGATTTTCTAAAGTCAACAAAACAACAAAAAAGATTGGTTTTAGTATTGCGGAACTCCTCTGCAATGATCCTAAAGGTAACAATATGGTCCACAATTGAATGATATCTCCTAAACCTTGCCTGTCCTTTAGCTCTTTTACCTTGACTTTCTAGCCAAGGGATAATCTTCTTTTCCAAAATAATTCCATAAAGCTTGGTTAAAATCGGGCTAATCATAATGGTCCTATAATTAGAGGGATTGTTTCTATCCCCATTTTTAAAAATAGGAACAATGAGACTTTGCATCCATGGTTTAGGGAATCCCTGCTTGACTGTTAAATTGAAGAGCTTGTGTATGTGAGGAATAAGGATAGGCCCTCTGATTTTAAAAATTTAAGCTTGATAGCCTTCAATGTCCTTAGCTTTCCCATTTGCAAGTTTTGAAAGTTGTTCTTTCCTTTTATTGATATAGTACATTTTTCCCTTTTAATTAGAGATTTGTACGTATTGATCTTATCGAGTTTTAAGGACTCATTAGAAGCACCCCTAATGGATTTCCTAGCAATTTTACATTCTTTATCATGCCAAGGGTTGGTCATTCTATTATTCTTTTTACATGACACCTCGAAAGAGAACTTGTTGATATAAGTGTAAAGGGTAGTTGTAAAATTATGATAGAGTTCTTCAATGTTGTCCTTATAAGTTAGGAGATGTAATTTACTATTTAAATCCTTTAAGAAAAGGTCAACTTTACTTTTGTCAAAGAACTATTGTCTTTGGTTATCAAAATTCTCTTCAATGACGCTCTTGTTGATGGAAAAGTTTAGAGTTAGGGTTAAAGGTTTATGATCAGAGTCGAGTTCATGGTCATTTAAAAGGTTAAAAGTTGTTATTTGGTTGGAAAAGAGGATATCAAATATCACATAATATACGACCCTTATACCTAGCCCATGAATACAAGTCATCTGGTTGGAGTTTGGCCACTTCATTACTCCATTGCAAATTATTAGGTCTTGAGAGCTGCAAAGATTGACCAACTCAATACCAAACAAATTCTCAGTTAGGTCTTCAAAGCTTATTTTGTAGCTATTAGATAAAACAAGGTCCTCATCTATCCATAAAGGATTATGGTTGGAATCAATGCTTAAAAGAGTAGCTTGTTTAGTTGCAGTCCTAGCAGGAGGATATTACTTTCATTTTTCAAATTATAAATATCTTGTTCTAAATTATTATAGAGACAATTTCTATCTTGATTGTTTTTCTTATAAAAAGTAGAATTAATAGGTGCAAAATAACAAATTGTTATACACATCTTCTTAGCATTGGTGTCTAAAATTTCTATCCAAATGTACTGATTTAGAGGGTCGATCTTATGAAGTTGAATGTGAGGAGAAATGTTCTTTCTAATATAACAAGCTATGTCGCATATCCCTCTACGGTGGGACTTTTTGTTCCATGCCAACCACAAGACAAATCCTTCTATGTTAGGGACCTTAGACTCTTCATGCTCCCAAGTTTCAACTAGACAAATAATATCAATATCACTCGGGATCCGACTTATCATAGGACCTTTGTGCCATGGAAATCCATGACAACTCCAAAAAAGGATCCCAAGTGTCCCAAATTCCTATTTATTAGTATCCTTCTGGTCTCTATCCCTAACAATAGATTTTTGATTTCTAATTATTGTCCATTTTCCTTCTTTCCTGGCTTCTTTTACCTTTTGAACTTCCTTTCTTAATTCAACTTGGTCTTTTGGAATGAGGTCTTGACACGAATCAACCTATCTTTGTGATCAATTATTTTTCCTAGCCTCTTTGCTTCTATGAGGTAAGTTGTATCAATTTGTGATTTATTATTTAATTATTCTTTTACTATTGCTAGTGTATCCTCCTCTTGTTGTTCTTTTATACCAAAAATTATGAGGTTCAAGGCTCTTTTATTACGCTCATGTTCCTATTCAATTAGATTATTCATTTTCTCTTTGATGGGTTTGATATCCAATTTGTTTTCGATATTACTAAGAGTCAAATTGTTGGTTAGTTTTTCTTCTAGCTCTTTAATCCTATCTCTCAAGTTGTGATTTTCTTCATCCTCTCCTTCTTGGGTTGATTGTTTATTATTAATTATTATCTCAAATCAAATTTTACAAACTTTAAAAAAATAGATAAAAAAATAAAATTATATAAATCTCTTTAATTTTCACAAGCTAATATATTTTAAATTAAAATTGAGTCAAAGTAAAAAGTGACTCACCTCATTTCACATGTCTAGGTGCTCATCCAGTTGAAGAATCCATAACTAATTTACGAACATGTGCCAAAGTGCTTAACCGGTGGAGGAAGAAAAAACTAAAAATTATTCAAAATTACAGAGAGCACTCCAAAAACCACAGAGAAGTTCCCCTCACCTAGAGTCGAGCTCAAAACCATAGAGAAGTATTATGGTTCACATCACATAGAGTAATTGCAGAGATTATCCTCATAAAAAAAGGTAAAAACAGTAGAGAAATATTATTACCCTTCAAAACCACAGAGATATAATGTTACAAATAAAATATCTCCTTCAAAACTGCAGAGAAATATTATTCCCCTTCCACGGAGAAGTAATATCCCCATTCAAAACCAGAAATAAATTTATTAATAATACATTAGTAATGTATTAATTAACTAATACTTTAATGTTAACACAATAATAATAATAATAATAATAATAATAATAATAATAATAATAATAATAGACACCAAATACTTCAATTTACACATTAAAATGATGTAATAATTAATTAATATTTTAGTACAATAATATTTTAATTTATACATCAATACTTTCAATTAATTAATTCATTACTTATGTATTAATATATTAATAGTTTATTAATGTTCCTCATGTATGTCAACCATCAACTAGCAATAGCCATTTTATAAAAGTGGTAGATATTCTTAGTAATTATAAAAAGTTAGTGTAATCAACTTTTTCTTTTTTTAATTAGAAAAAACAAATTTAGTTCTCTCATGTATTTTTAATTATCATGGTTGGGAAGTTTTGGAGGCCTTTATTTTCATAGTGGCGAAGGATTAGTAAGGATATGTATTATTCTTTTCACATTTTGATGAAAATATAAAAAAAAATTATAATTAATATAATTTTTTTGAGTGATTTTTCTACTGAATAAAAAAGTTTCTTAAAATGGTATCAGAGTGGAGATTGAATCTACCTATGTACGAATTGAGGTGAGGTTGGCCAATGTATGATTGTAGAATTGTATCATATCGTGGAGAACATTGTGTTGTTTGGCCGGGAGAGTCACCCATATTCTGGATCGCAAGCGACTAGCGACTGGTGCACATGATCCAAGATACTCGTAAAAGGTGTACGGATGTACGTACCCATTTTTGTTGTAGAAACATTGAGGAGAGAGAGTCGATTGTTGCAAAGAGCAGCCACGATCTGCCAGTGTGAAGTGTACGGACTGGTGCGTTTGCTAATTTTGCGTTCAATCCAAGGACAACGGTTGCATGAGAAGTTGAAGTAGAGTGCTTCGTTGGCTGACTTGTAGTGCCCATTAGTTCGGCTATACAAGGTATACTATTTTTTTTATTAATATGTCATCAAATTGTCAGTGGTTGTCTTCCATTGTATGAAATGAACAACTTTAAGTCAAGCGATTCTGAAAAATTGGAAGGCGCATCCAATTATTCCTATAAGAAATATTTTATGGAGCTCATCCTAAATTAACGTGATGTGTTCTCCATATTTGATGGGAAGGAACAAAAACTGAGAGATCCCAATGATCAAGCCAAGTAAAGTAAGAGGAATATAAAGGCTCGAATGATTATCTCAATTAATTTGAGATCATCTTTGGTTGTACATGCGAGAAACTGCAAGACGGATAAATAATTATGGGACAAGTTGAAATCCATGTTGCCGAGGATGTTCTTTAGAAGTAAGTTGAACATGTGTAGGATGGTCGAAGGAGAGAGTGTCTCTTCTTATTTTGACATGATCAATGAGATATGGGGTCAACTACATGATGTTGGCGATACAATCTCAAATGAAGAATTGGTAGCTTTTGCTTTAAATGATTTATCTAATGATTATGAAATGTTTGCAAACAATATTGTACGTAAAGAAATAGTGCCATCATTTGAGAATTTGTGTGACATTTTCCTATCCAAGGAGATGTGCATGAAAGAAAAGTATCATAAGATTTAGAAGATGTTTCTTTGTGGTTGAAGAAAAAGAAATCTAGAAAGAAGTGGCAGAAAAATAAAGGATGAAATACGGCTCAACAACCATTCAATGGGGGTGAGCCCTCTTCATCCATAAGAAACCTTTCAAAGGTCAAATACTTCAACTATAACCGAAGTGGTCACTTTGCGAGAGACTATCCTAAAAGGAAGTTTGAGGGTGAAAAGGGACATGATCAACATCACAGTAAGGATTAGCCCAAGTCTCATCAAAGTAACTTTGTTGATGGTAATTCTGCTGATGGAATTGATGAGTTATTAAAATAGTTTGAAAATCTCTCCTTATTATATGCTCTTTCTGCTAATGATTCTCGCAAATATGTGTGGTAAATTGACTCTGGTGCAAGCAAGAATATGACACATCATAAGGAGATATTTTCAACTCTTCAATATAGATCAGGAGAATCAATGTTCTTGGGGGATAATCGAGCCCATGAAGTAAAAGGTATAGGCACAATTCTTATTTGAATTCCAAGAAGAGGAATTGCACTGTTTATGAATGTTAGGATGGAAATCTCTCTATGGAAAGGGATAAATCACAATAGGCGGAATGACATGCAAAAATAAATTATAATCCCAAGTATGCTATATAAATGAAATGCTAACAAGACAAGGCTAAGATCCTGCCTTGTCCAGATGTTCGAAGAAGATCACCGTTGAGCACACGACCCAAAGCTTTATACATGCAACTTGTCCTCAACAACCAATATACACAAACATATGGTGATAATATATAATGTTAGCATACAGATTATCATAATCCATTAACATACATGACGAATACGCCCATGGATTAATAATTCAAATATTTTAAAGATATAAATCGGATGAGAAAAGAGTATTTATATTAAAATAATCAACATAAGTATATAGGTGACAAAATTCTGCAACGACACATATCGAAACCGAGAAACTAAGTCCCTCCAGTTGGGCCTCCACCAGTTCAATCCTCCACCAAAGGTAAGCTCATATAAAGGAGTCAATGAGGTTCTCCATCACAAAGAAGTAAGAGCTTGGGGGATGAACAAAGAGTTCAAACTTTCAAGGACAAAGGGATGCAGACTCAATATGAAGTGAAATTTCTCGAGAGTGTCTTTTCTCTCAAAGTTGAAATCCTTTATCAAGGCTTGGATATGGCTCAACTTATAGCCTTCAAATGAAAATGAAGGGCCGATTTGAAGCGTTTCTAGTATATGGAAGGTCAAGGATCATGGATCTCGTGACATGGCATGGAAACCCAACATAAATTTTAATTTTGAGCACCAAACCCGTGTTAGAAAAACAGGGTCGTGGAGCAATAAAATAAAACAAATGTGGAAATAAAACACAAAAAATAAACAACACAAAAGAGAAACAGATATACGTGGTTCCCCTAGTGTGGGATACGCCCACCAGAGAAATTGCTAGGTCCTTCCTTTTTATTATCTAGCAAAATTAAGGGATACAACCTACAACACACCCGCTGCAACTTCCTCTTCTTTATCTCACAGTCTCCTCTCTCAGAATATAATAATCACAATAATACACAACTGCAATACAATTCCCTCATAAAATAGGGTTTCCTTCTAGGGAAAAAAACCCTAACATAATATTTGCCATCAGTCTACGACCTTATAATGAACGGTCCAAATTTACTATGAAATTACAATATACATTTACAAGGAAAATTTTCCTTCAAGGGCTTCTCCCCCGAACCCACGCTAGCCCTCAGACCCCTCAGCCAAGGGGATGAGCCCCCCAGACCCCGTAGGGGGGAAAATCCCCCCCTGCAACCCCCCGCGTGGAGGGGTGTACAATCTCCATGGGGTATAAACAAGGCTGAAAACAAAGACATCTGAATCATAAACATAATTAGGCTCCACAACCAACAATGTCATACTTGGAGACTGATCACAACAACTCCACAGATGTTGTAATTGTTGGACTATTATCCTTCTTGGCCTTGAAAAATTTCTCATCTTCACCTTCATGCTTGAAGGCCAGCTGAAAATGAGCAGGAATTCAATTTCTCCCTAGTTATTCCATTTGTTAACATGTCTGCAGGATTCTGGCTATTATCTATTTTTTCCAACTTCAAATGTCCATCTTCCAAGACATATCGTATGAAATGGTACATGAGTTGTATATTCTTAGTATTTTAATGGAAGGATGAGTTCTTTGCAAGATGAATGGCACTCTCACTTTCACAGTACACCCTGTTATTCTCCTGCTTCTTTCCCAATTCCTCCATAAAAATTTGTAACCAAATCATCTCTTTACTAGCCTTTGTAGCAGAAGCATACTTTGCTTCTGTTGTTGAAAGTGCTACAACCTTTTCCAATTTCTAAATCCAACTTATTGTTGTTCCACCTATAGTAAAAAAATACCCGATGGTGCTCCTCTTGTTATCTTTATCGTCTGCCATATTTGAATCAACATATCCCTGTAGAACAGTGGTTGAAACTCCAAAACATAATGCATGAGTAGTAGTACCTCTCAAATAGCTAAGAATCCATTTTACTGCCTGCCAATGTTCTTTACCTGTATTGTTCATATGCCTACTCACAACTCCCACTACATGTGCAATATCTGGTCTTGTAAAAGCCATCACATACATCAAGCTACCAACTGCTGATGAATAAGGGACCTTGGACATGTATTATATCTCGTCCTGTGTCTTGGGACACATTTCCTTAGTTAATCTGAAATGTTTGGCCAAAGGTGTACTAACTGGTTTTGCATTCTACATTCTAAACCTCATGAACACCTTCGCTATGTACTCACCCTAAGACAATGTCAATTTACGATTTTTCATGTCTCTTGTTATTCTCATACCAAGGATTTTCTTTGTAGCACCCAAATCCTTCATCCTAAATGAATTAGCTAATTTCTTCTTGAGCACATTTATATCCTGCATATTAGACCATGCAACAAGCATGTTATCTACATATAATAGAAAGATAATATAGCTTCCATTTTCTAGCCTTTTAAAATAAACATAGTGATTAGAATGACATATACTATAACCTTGTTTTGTCATAAACCCGTCAAACTTCAAATACCACTGCCTTGAAGCTTGATTTAGGCCATACAAGATCTTCTTCAACCTGCATAACAAATTTTCCTTCCCTTTGACCTCATACCCCTGTGGCTGTTGCATATAAATCTCTTCATCGAAATTCCCATGGAGAAAAGTTGTTTTTACATCTAACTGTTCAAGATGCAAATATTCTACTGCCATAAGACTTAAAACAGTCATAATTGAAGTCATTTTAACAATAGGAGAAAATATTTCATCAAAATCTATACCTTTCTTTTGTGCAAACCCCTTTACAACAAGTCTAGCCTTGTACCACTTTCTTTCTCCATCTTCTTCCTTCAACCTGTAAACCCATTTATTTTGCAATGCTCTTTTTCTTGTAGGCAACTAAACCAAGTCTCAAGTTTGTTTATTTACCAAGGAATCCATTTCCTCTTTCATGCCTTTCTCCCACTTCTTTTTAGTGTTCACCTGCATTGCCTCTTCATAACATTTTGGTTCACCATAATCAATCAATAATAGATAATACAATGAAGGAGAGTATCATTCAGGGGGTCTACTTAACCTGGTATATCTTCTAACAACACTTGCAGGAGTTTGAGATACATGTTGCTCCTGTTGTTGTACATTTTGATTTTCTGGTACCTTTGGAATTTCGTTTTCAAGGATCTCATCAAGCACTGTGTATTCTGGTTTTTCTTTTTCCTATTTTTGTCCCTGCAACTGATATTTGTATATGACCTTCTCATTGAATATGATATCTCTACTCCTAATTATTTTTTTATTTTCATAATCCCATAAGCGATAACCAATATCATTAACACCGTATCCAATAAAGGTACACTTATTCGATTTTTCTTCAATCTTTGTTCTATTTTCTTTATCAATATGGACAAATTCTTCACAACCAAATGTCTTCAGAAATGAATAGTTTACATTTTTACCTGTCCATTCCTCCTCTGGAATGCCACAATCCAAAGAGCTTGAAGGTCCTCTGTTTATTAAGTAAACAACAATATTTACAACATCTTCCCAAAACTGTAAGGGAAACCCATCATGCAAACTCATACTCCTTGCACGCTTCATGATTGTCCTATTCATCCTTTCTGAGACACCATTTTCTTGTGGTGTTCCTCGAATTTCTTTCTCTCTACGAATCCCATGGTATAAACAATAAAAATCAAACTCCTTGCTGCAATATTTATCTCCATTGTCTGATCTAAGACACTTCAACCTTTTTCCTGTCTCATTCTCAACCAATGTTTTCCATTTCTTAAAAGTATCAAAAACATCATATTTTTGTCGAATGCAATAAACCTAAGTTTTTCTAGTTGCATCATCAATAAAAGTAACATAATAATGAGAGACACCAAGAGATGATACCTGACCTGGTCCCCATACATCTGTATGCACAAGCTCTAACCTTTCACTCTTCTTTTATTTTCCAACTCTGATAAATCTTACTCTCTTCTGTTTTCCATAAACCCAATGCTCACATAAATAAAAATCAATTTGTTTAAGATATGGAAACGAATTTATTTTACGAAGTATCTGCATCCCCTTCTCACTCATGTGTCCAAGCCTATGATACCACAGTGTTCTATCCACTTCTATAGAAGCTAAAGATATAGAAGAGTCAATATTACGAGTACATAAATACAATGTACGTACCTTCTCTCCTTTTTCTATCACCAGTGATCCTTTGGTGACCTTCCATGCATTATTTGTAAATATGGATATGAAAACTTCACTTGCCAACTTCCCCATTGAAATTATATTTTTCCTTAGATCCAAAACATGTCTTACCTCTTTCAAAAACCATTAGTTTCCATTCTTTTTCTTTATTTGTACCTTACCCATTCCAACAATTTTGCATGGTGCATCATCACCCAAATGAACCTGTCCAAAATCACCTTGAACATAATCTAGAAAATGTTTCCTATGGGGTGTGGCATGAAATGAAGCCCCTGAATCTACTACCCAAGACTCATAAATATTATCTACAGAAAGAATCAAAGGATCTTGTAACACATCACTTGTTACATTTGCTTCCTAATTTTTCTCCTGCTGTCCATCTCTTTATTTCTTTGGACCTCTACAGTCTTTCTTCAGATGTCCTTTCTTCCCACAGTTCTAACACTCTATCTTTCCCAGTCTGTATTTGGATCTTCCCTTCCTATAATTCCCACGGTTCCCTGAGCCCTTTCCTCTATCCTTTTGTGTTCCCCTGTTCTCCATGTTTAATGCATTACCTGATGTCTCACCTGTGTTTTTCCATCGCATTTCTGTGCTAAGGATAACACCAACAACATCAACAAATTTTAGAGTGTTTGAACTAGAGATAGAGTTACTTACAACCATGACCAAGCCATTCCATCTTTTTGGCACTGAGCACAAGAGTAGAAGAGACCTGACCTCACCATCAAAGTCCAATTTTATAGAACTTAGCTGATTAGTTACTGTATTAAATTTATTTAAATGATCTGCAACAAACCCACCTTATGGCATCTTCATATTAAATAATCACTTCATTAGAAATACCTTATTAGATGTCGAAGTTTTTTCATACAGTTTAGCCAATGCATCCATCATCTCCTTCGTTATCTTTTCTTTTGAAATATTGAAATCCATCGACGCTTCTAGGCTCAACCGTATCGTTCCTAGTGCCTTTCTATCAAGAACCTCCCATTATTCATTTTTCATGGCCATAGGATTATTTGCTATTCCGCCCAATGGTAGGAATAAATTGTTCTGATATAAATAATCTTCTATATGCATCTTCCATAACTGGTAGTTTTGGCCGTTAAATTTCTCGACCCTAAACTTTCCATCTTTCACCATTGCTCCCACTCGAACTAGGAACCTTGTTTTCCTTTGAGTTACCTTTCACTTTGATACTGGTTGTTATAAAAATAGGATCACGGAGCAATAAAATAAAGCAAATTCAGAAATAAAACACAAAAGATACACAGATATACTTGGTTGACCTAGTGTGGGCTATGTCCACTAGAGAAATTTCTAGGTCCTTCCTTTTTATTATCCAGCAGAAGGAAGAGATACAACCTACAACACACCCACTGTAACTTCCTCTTATTTCTCTCACAATCACCTCTCTCATAATACAATAATCACAACAATACACAACTACAATAAAATTCCCTCATAAAATAGGGTTTCCTTCTAGGGAAAACAACCCTAACATAATCTCTACCATCATATCTATGACCTTATAATGAACGGTCCAGATTTAATATGAAATTACAATATACATTTACAAGGAAATTTTTCCTTCGGGGGCTTCACCCTCGAACCCCCGCTGGCCCCTAGACCATGCAGGGGGGACAAGCCCCCCCCCGGCATGGAGGGGTGTACAGTCTCCATGGGGTTTAAAAAAGGCTAAAAACAAAGACCTCTGAATCAGAAGGATAATCAAGATCCACAACCAAGAACCCAATGTATGTGGGCTATAGTGGAGCAACCTGCATATATGCTTGTTGTATAACTGATAGGGCCCGCATATGTGGAAAAATATGAGTTTTTGTCTCTAGAAGGTACAAAAAGCGAACTTCAAGTTTTCATAGGGAAATGGAAAACCATCCAAGAAATTTGCATGGAGTGAGGTAAAATTTGTTGTAACGGATGCCCCGTAATGTGTGAGGTCAGAGGACTATCTGCGATGGATGAAATACATTATAATTCCCAGAAGTGGAGTAATGGAGACTCAGCAGGAAGTACTAGTTGCTCATGAGAATATTACAATCCATAATGACTTTGTACACATGACTGCCAATCTGAATTACACTGCATATCCATGTGGAAATATATCAAATAGTTGTTCATGGCCATGAATAGGAAATACAACGCGGACATATGTCATAGTCACAAACAAGGCATAGTGGAATCCAGTCTCAAAATCAATATAAATATATTTCTATACAATGGAGTACAATTTGATCTCTCATGATCACTGAAGTCATATAGGTACTGGTCCAATGAAAGACGACAACAAATGAGGAATGTTGCTACTATAAGCTGGAGGTCTTCAACACTATCCGCCGAAGGTGCAAGTCTATATCATGTGAATAGAGGAGTTGAGGTCAAACACAATGAGACTTCATTTGATTATTGATCATTAAGGTATACCGTCAACAAATGCGAGATAACCTACCGATAATGAAAGTAGGTATCAAGGCACCGAGTACATTCTACAAGTGTGAATAAATGTGTTGAGGTTGAACACTTGAAGAATCCATCTATCAAGAAACATTGATGTATTCCCAACTATCAATGGCAAGAGAACCTGCCACTAATGACTGCAAACTTCTAGGTACTCATAGAACTCTAGGTCTTACTTCCAGAATAGATGGGATGAATTTGATGGAAGGAGACACACTGAAAGGAGAGCACTAGGGAATCTCTCATCATTCAACACGAGGTACAAAGCACTATCTTGATGATTAGGAGGAGCTCAGATGAATAGGATGTTCATGAACCAATGACCCTGTGCGTCCCTCGCATGCACCAGATGCAAGTAGTGCATGAAAGATACCCTATGAATAACATCCAATAAGGAAAACTACCAACAAAGGCGAGGAAACCACCAATAAGGCTAATAGATTCTAAGACACTACACAAATCCCAATGTGTGAAAATATTTCTTGCCATCAAACACAAGGGAAACCCTCCAGTCAGTGAAGAATGAGGAAATGTCAACTATTGGGTTCAAGGTTACTTACCCATAATAAAAGTAGGACCAAGGTGCATGGTAGGACTACAACTTCATGTGACTCTAAGATACACTGAGGCTATGGCCGACATCCAAATTCAAGAGTTCTGAGAAATGACCGACACAGGCTTGTAGACTTCTTTTGAACAAGACCATGAGACATATGGATAACTCAAGAAGCATAGACTTGATGATAAAACTTTGTGATGCATGAGACATCAAAAAAATCTCCATAGGGACTGGAAGAATAACCAGTCGGAGAAGTAAACTCTAAGTAATGAGCTCAACTTCCTAAGGTCATGCTAAACCAAAACTTTGCATGAAAATGGACTCAAAAGTTTTCTCTATGTTCAAAGGCGACATGACTGCTGCCGATATGAGATAATATTCTTTTCCCGTCCATATTTTTTTGTTTTTTCATAGGAAAAGAAATTCTATGATACAGGAGAGGAAATAGGTGTCGGGAGTAAGCATCTAGTTCCAAGCAGCAGAACATATCTATGCTCAATTCAAGGAAGTGCATGCGGGGAATGGACACTCGGGGGAATGTTTCCTCTTAAGGTACAAGGTGTCAAGCTACAAAGGATATATAGAAGGCTCTTCTTGGTTAGTGATGCAAATTGTTGAGGTAAGAGGCTTATAACGAGAAAGTGGGAACCAAAAATAGGCTCAATACTGCAAGAAAGATAATGGAATGCAATTACAATTTAACTCAAAAAAATGTCCTTTTTTGTAGACTTAGTCCCGTAGTCCCGAAAAAGTATAAAATAATACCTAGGAGAACTCTTCTAGCCAATAGTGACTAAAGTCTAGAGTATTCCTTTTTCGTAAGTAGTCTAATTGGTCTGGAAAAGGGTTAAACTTATACCAAATAGATGTCATTTCAAATCCATTTAACGAGTGTGAAAGAGACAAGTTCACTCGACAATATTTTCATTTTTTCAGTAGTCGAAAAAGAGCTTAACCAAGACTCAAGGATTTTGTTCTAAGCATCATTTCATGGGGGAGGCCAGGGCTCCCATGTAGGACTTCTGTCGAAATTCAACAACTCATAGGTAGCTGACACAAGCTTGGGAGAACCCTAAAATTTCCAAGCCGAGGAGGATAAAATACTTGCAGAGGATCCCTCATATAAAATATATCGACGAATTCCCATTATTTGGAAGGGTGTAGAAGAAGGAAGGAGAGGCTCTACAAGATCATTCCAATCATATGAAACCATACTAGGACTTGGACGAAGTATACTTGGAGAGAGTGGAATGCTCCATTGTTTAGAAGGTAAAGAACTATAAATGCTAAGGACATGGTTGAAAGACACATAACCCCCCAAAAGAAGAGTAGAATTGACCGAAGATTGCATCGACAATGTCACTTCCTTAGACTTGTCACTCTCCAAGAAAAGAGTGGGATTGACCGAAGATTGCATTGGCACGACCACTTATTCAACTGTTGGTTGAATAGGATGCAAGACAACAAGTTCAAGAGAAGCATCACTCCCCAAAACAAGAGTGGTGTGAGATGAACATTGCATCGACATGATCACTAGTTGAATAGGATGCAAGAAAACAAGGTCAAGAGACGCATCACTCCCCAAAACATGAGTGGTTTTGGCCGAAGATTGCATCAACACGACCGTTGGTTGAACATGATGCCAGAAAACATGGTCAAATGATGCATCATCCCTCAAAATAAGAGAGGTTTCAGCCGAATATTGCATCAGAACAACCGTTGTATCAACCAAAGAAGGATTAGAATGTTGGGAAACCAAAGACGAATCAAAACCCAAAGGGTTATCAGACAAGGACCAAACTTCTTGTACCACAATAGTAGCAGGGCAAAAATGAGTTAGATGATATACTTTGAAAAGTATACAAAGTAACTTGGGCTTACATCCTATACATATAGGCTTCTCAATCGTATCAATGCCCCCAAAACTTGTAGTGGTTGGTGATGGGTATCCAACATGACTTGCATAGGTTGGTGACTTAATGCCATAATGACTCACAATGACTAGACTTGTTCTTCCAGCATGACTTGCAGCGGTTGGTTGCGACAACAGAGACCATGGTCCTAGGAAAGACTGGTTATGAGAGATTGTGGGCCAAGAAGGGTTCTGGTATACACCATGGCCCTACCTGACATGATAATATCCTCCTCCAAACTGATTCATAAAATGTTGTAAGGGCACCATGCCCACATGAGCGACATGATAAGGATTATATATGTTTCCCCTAGACAAAGGAACTCCGTGTTGGGGATTTCCCATACTGTGAAACTGACTCCCTCCGGATGGAACAACATAGGATAGAGGGGGATTTTCCATGAGAAAAGTGTTCTTAGGAACATGCACAGTGGAAGAAGGATATATGGATGTGATATAAGAAGTAGAAGGACTACCCATTTGAGCACTTGCTCCTGGAAAAGTGAAGCTAGGATTGGGTCCATAGGAAGGAGGAGTCCAACCTCCTACCATGGTAGTTGGTTAAGGGATATGACTCCAACCAAATGAAAAGCGAGAATAAGGATGAATTGTTCTCCTGGACCAAAAACTAGGATTCACATAAGATGAGGAGATAGATGATGAAAAGTGCAAAGTCATGTCTGGAATACCAAAAGAGAAAGGATTAGAAGCCCAAGGCATTGACTGAGAATCGTGACTCAATGTACCACTGGGAAATACAAAACGATTCGTCCCCATGGGCTGAGCGGAGACCATGGGCTGGGTAGCACTAACTGAGGGAGTCACAAGGGATCCACCAACCATAGTAGTCAAAAAATCACGATGCAATACAAAATCCTAAGGACAACTAATAATTAAAGAGCACACCAAAATAAAGAAAAAGGCCAATACACACAAACAAGATATAATGGATAAAAGGGACCTCCCAAACTAAAGTAGGTATGCCTCACCCAAGACGGGCCTAAGACTCCCATTAATAGAGTGGAGGTATCATAATCAATTATAAGGATCCTCATGGGATTAACAACGCAGTCGGTCAGATCCCCCTAGAGAGGTAATCCTCCATAAAGGATGTGTGTTGTCTGACCCTTATATGACTCAGGTTTTCTGCATAATAACCCTTGCAAGTAACCTATGTGGCTACCTATGTCAAGAAACTAGAGTCACTACAATATAACCAATGCGTAGATGAATAGTTGTAAGTCTAGTCCACCATATGGGAAGGGTAACAAAGCCCAAAATCTCAAAATCATTTCCTCTCATGGAGGTAAAGGTACTAGCAAGACCCCTAAATATGAATAGAATCCCAGAAATATATCTGACGCTAAGAAGTTATTAGAGGGCTATCTCTGCAACTAACTTTGTGCAACCTTGTGCTTAACTTCGGTGTGAGCGGAGCATCTTGACGTCACTAATTACACAATGGGTTTCACCACTCCCTATTCATACACATATTATTAGTTTAATAGACTTGGAGAAGTTTACTCACAAAATCCTATTCTAAGGCCCTATGTCCTATACTTGTTTGTGTACCTTGAAAAAAAAAATTGTTTCTAATCAATTTTAATTAATCAACATTAATTTTAATGGTGTCTTTTTACTGAAGAGGTGTGGTCGTGAAACTGATGGTATTACGAATCAACATATAAAAAGAATCAAATATAAAAACACTACTAAGTACTAGTCTTGAATTTCAAAGAGATGGTATGTTTCTTGTTATCACACAATCTATACTTTCCCAAAGCCTAAAGTCAAGTAGGCCTAGATTGACGTAACACAAAGGTAGTCCTATCATTGTCACCCCAATAGGATACCTCTTTCATTTTAGGAGGAGAAGAAACTCACTCCAAGGGAGATGACCCAAGACCTATTTGGTTGATGAAGGGTAAAAAAACCAAGTAAAACCCACCCCTCTCTTTAGGTTACTCAAGGAAAAAAATCACTTGGTAAAGTTTAAAGGGGAAAAAGGAAAAGGAAATGAATGGTACCATCCCTTTACCAATGAAACAACAAAAATTATCAATAAGCAATGATATCAATGTTTTAAATAAGGGACTTCAAGATATAAATATTCTACTTAGAGACTCTTATGTATAGACAAAAGATAGAGTTTATAGTAGCAACAACATGTCAAGAAATTGCAAGTTGTGATGACAAAAAGGATATAGAGACTTTGCAATTTTTATAGTACCTTGTCACTCACAATTTCAAGATTTAAAACAAGTCAATAAGTGAATTCAATAGGCTTTAAAAAAACTTGCAACAACAGTAAAATAATAATTATGGAAGCAACAAAACCACTTCAGAAAAGTACTTATTTTAGGTAATTAGACAAACACTTTAGTATATATTGATAGTAACTTAACTAATAAAAATGTTGGGTGGATTTATGGACAGTTTAAGGGCTGTTAAGATGATGCAATGATGGTTGTAACAATAGTTACAACAACATCAACAACCTTAAACAACTTCATAATTTTGCACTTAGAACAATAGCAAAAGGAAGACTAGAGCCTTGGGATGATAGCACCTAGGCTAGTGCAAATTTATGGATTAGTTTTAGAGGTTAGTATGCTGATTAGGGCTTCTAAATAAAGGTTGTAGAAGAAATTATAGCATAATCAATATGGTTGTTAGTGTTAGTGAGAGTTTCAAGAAGATAGTTTGAAAGTTTGTTTTGATCTTATTCATCCACAAGTGTATAGAAATCAATGCCTTTTAGGGTTTTATGAAGTCAATAGTAGTAAAAATATCACTTGGGAAATAAAATAATGATAATTATTATCTAATGGAAGAGGCAGATGCAAGAGGTGTTGGCACTTCAAGGCCTCAAGCCTATTAATCTTTAAGGGATGTTTTGCTAGAGAGTAGGCACTTCTAAGCCCTAGCATACCTTCCTTCCTTAGATTTTCTGAAAGACAATTAGTTGGTGATTAGAATGAGATTACTAGAGAGCTAGCACTTTAGGGATCTAATAATCACTCCCAATAAAATGTATAATTGGCAAGATCAAGCTAGTAGAAGACTTATAGGGAGAAATAAGCTTTTGTTGTTTCTCCCCTAGGGTTTAAACAAGCAATTTCATAATATTAAACATGAAACAAGTAAATTTTAACACAAACATCCATAGCATGGATAAAAATGCATATTTTCTACTTAGTTCACCAAGAATCATCAAGTGAAACCCTAGTTGAAGACCATTCCACCATGAAAAATTCCAAAATACACCACCATGAATCTCTCCCAAGAGATGCACACTAGTTATTTCAGCTAATGACCCTTAAAGAGGGAAAAAGTTCAGACCACCATTTATGTGTGATGATTTTTCCTCCAAATGAATGTCACTTTTTGTTTATTTATACAAAAAATTGACCTTAATTAAGTTTTAGGTCAAAAAAACAGGCCGACTGGGCCAGTTTCTTATAAAATTAAATTCTGGACAAAATAAGATAAATTTGCATTTAAAGACCCTCCTAGGGGTGACATCATTCCCTTCTAAGGTGGTGTTGGACCTCTATCATGGAACATTGGGGCTCCGAGAGTGAAATGTTGGACCTCCAAAGGTCAAAAACCTACCCACACGTTCCAATAACCTCAGGATTACCTCGAAGGTGACAACCGCTGCATGTAGAAATATCCAGGACTACATGGGTGATGTTCAAGGCCTCCAAAGGCCAACTTTTAGGTGGGAAAGGAACAATCGCCTGGGTCCAGGTGCACCAAAGTGCCTCCAAAGGAAACATCCTTCTTCTTATTTGAAAAACCCCTTTATCTTCATCCTTCCCCCTGGTTGGGGTATGAGCATCCATCAAATGGGATTTGATCTCTCATGAACATCCAAGCTAGTCATCTCTCCATGTACCTATTCACCGGGCAAGGTCCTGCAAAGACAACAAGTACACCCTCCAGGGGTCCATAAGTCATAGGCATCATAATATGTAAATCACATATAATAATTAAAATGCCCAAATATGTTCATTAAGCCCCCCTAAACCCAAACAAATGATCAAAAAATTATGCAACTTGACAGGTCTAGGGTTTGGAATGGTCTCAGGGTGTCCTATTGGGCTAGTCTCCCTTAAGTCAAGGTCATTTCTGTAGTGGAGCTTGATACAAATCATGCAAGTATATGAGGTGGTGAGGGGAAAACCTTTGGGCATCAAGTGCATGTGATAGAAGGGAAATGTAACACTCACCTATGGGTGCCTTAGTTGAGGGTGAGCTACACCTTGTCATGGATGCAAATGTTTCCAAGCCCACTGATTGCCATTTATTATTTTTATATTTGATTTCTTCTTTTAAATTTCTTTCTTCATGTTGCAAGGAAAGAGTTGATGGCCATTTCCCTGACTCGATCACCATCTAGTGGCAGTGTCACCCACAAACATTTCATAGAAACTAGAAGGCTGGCTCGTGATGAGACCCCCTTTCTCTTGGCCATGCAACCAAGATCCACTACCCTGGCTTGGTGACCAGTTGGGTGTTAGTGTCATACCGCTACATGTTCATGGTCATGATAGGTCGGCTCATCATGAGAACTCCTATCCACTAACAAATTCCTTGAGTGTTTTATTCATATGTGGGTCCCTTTTTCTTGCTAAGAAGTGTTTCAATGCTTTCTTGAGGATCCCTAGGTGAAGCATCTCGAAGGTTTAAATTTGGCTCTTAACCTTTTCCAACTACATTCCCCCCTAGGCCTTTATGTCCTTATTCCCATGAGTTAAGGTACAACCCTTTCCAAGTGGAGCCTTCCCCAATGCCCAAAAATGCAGACAGATGGAGGGAATAAAGATGGAAAATGGTAATTATGGAGGGAGCGGGTGATGAATATTCATAGATACACTAGGTAACAACCTATCCTAAAGGGAAACCAACTTACTAGGGCACCAGGTGACCCTCCCAGGTTTGAACATGGAAAAGAGCATAAAGTCAAGAAAACGTTATGAAATCCAGAAAGATTCAATGCAACATGTTCAAGTGGTTTAAATATCAGAGTGATACATATCATGATACCCATAATTATTACCTCATGGAGCAAGACCCACTACCACTTTAGGACCAAGCTGATGTGATGAATACTCCTGTTGGTGATATGTGGACTGCACTAAAGAAAATAGGGGCTCTCTGAGGCCATGCTTAAGTCATTTATCTCTTGACACTACATGTCTAGGACCTATGGGCCTTGAGACATGATATCCTTAGTTATACCTAGGATAGGGGGTAACACTTCTAAATGCAATTTTTCCAATGCAATCTCTACAATTTCAATGAAACAGAATCTCTCCACATGTGTCAAAATAAATGCAATGTAATCAAAAGTGAAAATGTCATAATGCAAATAAATTTTTTTTTTTGTATTTTCGATATAAAGAAAATAAAATGCAAGGAATGAATAATAACTTCACATGCAGACCCTACTGCAAGCAAAAAGAGACAAGACAAGCAGGACACCAAGAAGAAAACACTAGGACCAATGTGTAAGGACAACCAATGAAAAAAATGATAAGAAAGAAAACTTCTTAGAAATTCAACAATAAAAAGGCTTCCTATCACTCTGTAAGCTTTTAACAATCAAGAAAAGGACCTAAGAAGACTCAACAGCCAACCAAACTCACCCAAAAAACACCAAACTCAGCCAACAAGACTAAAGAGATGATGTACACAAGTGTTTGAGCACAAATCATGTATATATGCTCCCTAAAGGAAAGACAACTCGCATATATATGCGTTTGTCAAGGGAAAAACCACGTATACCTAGTAAAACACTGTCAGGGCAAGGGTTTAGCCAATAAAATCAGAGAAAAGGTAAAAACAAGGTTGTCAAGCAACACGAGACAAGGAAACTTAGGTTAACATAGAGAAAATCAAGGAGAAAAACACTCCAAATCCCAAAAAAGGAGATCATTTCCCAGTATGGTCTCCAATTTTGTTACGAGGAAAACCGCTCTATGGAAAGGGGTAAATCACAATAGACGGAAAATTCATATATAAACTCTAATCCCAAGTATGCTATATAAATGAAATTCTAACAAGACAAGGCTAAGAGCCTACCTCATCCGGACGTTCGAAGAAGACCACCGTTGAGCATGCGACCCAAAGCTTTATACATGCAACTTGTCCTCAACAACCAATATATGGAAGCATATGGTGATAATATATAATGTTAACATATAGATTAGCATAATCCATTAACATACATAACAAATATGCCCATGGAATAAAAATTCAAATATTTGCAATATATCAACTGGACGAGAAAATAATATTTGTATTAAAATAATCAGCAGAAGTACATAGGTGACAAACTTTTGCAACAAAACATATCGGAACTGAGAAACTAAGTCCCTCCAGCTGGGCCTACACCACTTCAATCCTCCACCAAAGGAAAGTTCATATAAAGGAGTCGATGAGGTTCTCCATCACAAAGAAGGAAGAGCTTGGGGGCTGAACAATGAGATCAGACTTTCAAAGACAAAGGGATGCAGACTCAATATGAAGTGAAATTTCTCCATATTGTCTTTGCTCTCAAAATTGAATTCCTATATCAAGGCTTGGATATGTCTCAATTTATAGCCTTCAAATGGAACTGAAGGGTTGAGTCAAAGCATTTCCAATATATGGAAGGTCAAGGATCATGGATCTCGTGACATGGCATGGAAACCCGACACGATTTTTAATTTTGAGCACGAAACCTAATGTACGCGGGATGTAGTGGAAAAACATGTGTATACGCTTGTTGTATAACTTATAGGGCACGTATATGTGGAAAAATATATTTTTTTGGATCTAGAAGGCACAAAAAATGAACTTCAAGTCTGCATAGGGAAATGGAAATCCATTCAAGCAAGTTGCAGGGAGTGAGGAAATTTTTTTTGTAACACAAATGAGGAGAATCAATGTTGTTGGGTGATAATCGAGCCCATGAAGTAAAAGGAATAGGCACAATTATTATTCGAATTCCAATCACAGGTATTTCACTTATTAAGAATTTTTTGTTTGTTCCTGGTCTTAAAAATAATCTTTTTTCAGTAAGTGTTGTTACTGAGCAATATATGGATGTTAAGTTAAGAAAATAAGATGTACTGTCAATAAACTTAAGGATAGTAAGTTGATTTGAAATGGAGTCTAATATGGTGGTCTATACAGATTAATTTCAGGTATTGTTTCATGATGATGGATCATTAGTAGATTAATTGGTTCATGATGATGGATCATTAGTAGAGTTTTTGCACAGGAGGTTTGGTCATCTAAACCTTTATAGTCTCAAGAAAGTCCAGAAAATGGGAAGAGGTATGCCACAATTTAGTTAGGGTTAACCTTGACTCGAGAATGAGTCAAAGTGGTTTAGGTCTCAACAAATGGTATTGGTGGCATGTGGTTTCGTATGCTTAAGAATGCATGTGAAGAATCCTTTATATGACTTGTAAGGATCCATTGTAAAGTGGTATGGAGGTGAACCTTGGATATCTCACTTGTCTCGCCTTGGTCAGTTAGGTCAAGGTTAATAATAGATCTATTATTAGACTAGTTTTTCACGGGAGGGATTTTCCAAGATAATTATGTGTCTAAGTGTATGGTTTCTTGTCTGTATTATTTTTTTCTCACAAATATATTTTATCGTGCTCGGTTAAAAAACTAACAAGTGGTATCAGATCCTAGTAGGCCTAGACTCTCAAGAGAGAGTGGTCTAAGTGTTTCTCTGAAGATGGATCTACAAAGTTGACATAAATATATTTTAGTGCATAGATCAGATTGTGCAAATTATGCTTCCAACTGTGAATGAGATCTAGTCTGTTAATGGTACTCACTGGAGGAAATAACATGGCCCTTGGGAAGACAACTAAATCTCATGAGTTAATCTTAAGCATTCAATGAGTGGTAAGAAGCATGTAGTTGTAGATCAACTATTTAGATGCTTTAAAAATAGTGTATATATTCATATATCTATAGATAAAATACTATGATGGTTGTATATGCAAATAATTTTTTTGTTATTTTGATGGATCTTTCAACACATGAAGTTGGGACCAATATTGATGAACCATGCAGGTGAAGAGAATTCCTATAGAACTGGCGGTTATAATGGTTGATGACCCACGTAATTTGGTAGATGTTGGATTATTGAGAGGGGGGGTGAATCAGTAATAGAGAAATTTAATCATTTTTTAACCAAATAATCCAAGTGTTATGTCAATGTAGAATTATCATCCAATAATGAGCAATGAACAAATGAACAATAATACACATACACGGTACACCGGTGTTTTATGTGGAAATCCAAAGCGGAAGAAAACCACGGAATTATTTTTCTTATATGTCTTGAAGAATTACATTCATTGGAAGCACCAACTTCTTTTGTTTTCTAGCTGCAACTGGAAGGAGGCTCCAACCCCCTAGTTTCTTAGGATTCAACCTGAAGGAAGCTTCAACTCCCCAATTCTCTGGCTATAACCAGAAGGAGGCTACAACCCCCTATGTTCTCTAGCTACAACCGGAGGGTGGCTACAATCACCTGTCCTTTCCACGTCCTGCCACCCTGAAGTAGAAGTAGAATGATGGAACCACTGTCACACTATCATTGCGAGATACACCACTGTAAACATGTACCAATAAATTTTAACCATGCATCAACCATGCATCAACCTGTACCTCAACCTATAATCAACCTGTACCATAAACAAGTGCATCAACCATGCACCAAGCTGTAGCAAACAAACTGTAATCAACCTGTACCATAAACAAGTGCATCCAACCATGTACCAAGTATGTACCAATCATGTGTCAACTACTCATCAACTATGACTCATCAATATGTACCAACATCATCAACTATACACCTCATGTATGTGCCAACTCATCAACTACTTGTCTCAACCATGTACTCAACATGTACCTCAAGCAAAAGCCCTCATCAATTTCATCATCAAAATATGATTTGTATCTCTATAACAGACCTGGTGTATATTATCACATTCCTGCAAAACTTCCTTAACTTTAACAACAAGAGACTAGCATTTTCATCAAACTTTTCTTTAGTCTCACATCCCTAGTTTCGAAATACTCAACAACCCTAACTTGAAGTAATAATAACTTTGTACCTATAATGTATACAGATATGAAACTGACAAACAATTTTCTTCAGTGTGTTTTATGCAATTCTTCCAAGTGTCACTACTTCTAACCTCTCAGAAAAGGAGTTATATCAAAAATGGCATACCTTGTTGAATTCTGGCTTATTCTAAAGAGCGACATTGTAGAGCGTGCCCGCATGGAATATTTGTTGAATTGATATGAAATTGTTGCAAAGAATATGAAAGACTGTACCCTAACTAACACATTTGGTCTCACTGAATTTGGATCCGTTATGAAGAAGTTATGACGTTTGTACCAGAAACACCTGTTTTTGACTAGTTTTAGGACTAGCCACAAACCCTATTTTCCACCGAGTGTAACTCCCAAAATAAAACGACCCACAAGATAAATTTTTTACCACAGATACTTGGATATAGTTTCGTAATGGCATAACAATTTCACGGTCTGAATCATTATAGAAAAAAAATTATAGTGAAAATGGTGAGATGACCTGTAAATAACATACCGTAGAAAGCACCATCAAAAGAATTTATCCTTCCTTGCATTTTGGCCTTCTTTTCTTCACTTTCCTCAGAATTTAGGCTTATATATCCTTTTGTTACCTCAGACACCTATAGGTTTTTAATATTCTCAAGTGTGTATTAAATGAGAGAGCCTTGCCTCTTATTTATACTCTCCAAGTAGCTTCCTTAAAAACATCTTCTAGGTCACTTGGCCCCACTTTCCTTATTTTAGGGTTAACCCACTTCTAATTTATCCATTAAATTTATTA